>LPNX011214956.1:0-43411 GCA_001517045.1 Pseudotsuga menziesii | reverse complement strand
AAAATACAGTGTATGTTTTGGCCATTGAGAATTTGCTTCTGGGTTTGATTCTGACCACCATTTTGACCCCTAGGGTAGGATAATGAAAAGTAAATGGAATACTGGCAAGGATTTGTGAGGATGATGGAATAAGCAGTCAAGCTTATGAGGATAGGTAGATATGTCATTACTTAAAAACAAAGAATCATGCAACTTTTAAAGCACAAAAATTAAAATCCTTATAGACTTTGCTTGATATCCTCTTTATGCTGAGCTTGCTGCTTGATGTAGCTAGTTTGCAATTTATTTCTGATTCATATATGTCCTTCTGATGTCTACTTTTAAAGATGTCTGCCATCTCAGATTCCTTCTGTTTTGTTGGGCCATCTCAGATTCCTTCTACTTTGCTGGAAGTCAGGTCCCTCTGTATTTGCTGGAAATCAGGTCCCTCTGCATATGAAAAAGACTTGGAGGGTTCCAAGAAAGCAAAAAAATGCTTATCCCCCTCACAGGCCTACTTATTGACTTGTCCTCAAGTCAAACAAGAACTTCATTATTGAAAATAAAACTATGGAAGAGACATGAAGTCTTGAAAAATATTTTTATGAATTTTCAATGGCCAAGCAAACCTGGTTTTCCATGGAAAATTCAAGTTTATGTTGTGCCAGTGGCCTAGTTTTCACAACTAAACTCCCTTTTTTTTTTTTTTTTTTTTTCTCTTTTTTTTTTTTTCTTTTTTTTATATATTTTTTATATCAGATCAGCTTAAGAAGCAAGTGAAGGAGAAACACCAATGTGTCTATCCAGCACTTCCATTTCCTGTTGTTGTGAAATCTGCTGTATGAAATCTTCCTTGTTGATAGGCTTGGTATAAAGTTTGAGCCGATGGCCATTGACCACAAATGCACGCGCTTCATCATCGATTGTTTGAATTTTGACTAAGCCATTGTCATATACCTTTGCAATCTCATATGGACCAAGCCAATGAGTTGTGAATTTGGCTTTGAAGTCTTTGAACTTCGAGTCAAACAATAGTGCCTAGTCACCGATGTGAAATTATTTCTTTTTGATAAACTTGTCATGCCATTGGGCTCTCTGTTGTTGTATCAAAATATTGTGTTCTATTGTAGCCTGTCTCATCTCATCTAGTTGATTCAATTGAAGTATTCTTTCTTGCTACGCCTCAGAAAGATTCATACCCAAATCTGCTGCTAACTTGAAGGTATGAATTTGAAACTCTATAGGTAGGAGGACTTGCTTACCGTAAACAAGCTGATAAGGAGAAAAACCAGTACTGTTTTTCCAAGTGATTCGATATGCCCATAAAGCTTCAGTAAGCTTATCTGACTAATCCTTTCTATGCATCTGGACAGTTTTGGTGATGATTCCTTCTAAAGTCTTGTTTGTAGATTCCACTTGGCCATTAGCTTGTGGATGGTAAGGGGTAGATTTTCTGTGCTTAATCTTGTACTTTGCTGCTATCTCCTGCACTAGTTTGGAAGTAAAATGGGCACCCTGATCAGTTACAATCTCTCTAGGAACCCCAAATATGACAAATATCTCCTCAAAAAGAAAATTTACCACGGTTTGTTCTATGGCTCGTGGTAATGGTTTGGCTTCTACCCACTTGGTAACATAGTATGTACATACCAAAATGTACTTCTTCCCTTGTGATGGTGGATGAATCGGACCAATTAAGTCAAGAGCCCACTTTTCAAATGGTTCTATGAGGATTTGTGGTTGGAGTGGCATTTCATCAGACCAGACTGGCCGTCCCATCCGTTGACAAGTATCACAACTTCTAACATACTTCTTAGCATCTTTGAAAATAGAAGGCCAGTAATACCCCAAATTGAGTATCTTGTATGCTATTCTTTTCTCTGCAAAATGGCCACCACACGGTTCATCATGACAGGCTTTCAAAATATCTAAAACTTCATCTTATCGTACACATCTCCTGATAATTAGATCATATCCTGTGTAAAAGAGATCACCATTGACCCATATATGCCTAGCACTTTGTTTAATAATATTTTTCTTTTCTTTAGATGACATAGATGGTGGTAGTTGTCCTGATGATAAATAGTTGGCAATATCAGCATACCAAGGAGTGATAACAGAAATTGCAAACAAGTGTTCATCAGGAAAACTATCTAAAACAGGAACAACCTCACCAGTAGTGTGTAAGCGAGATAGGAAATTTGCCACTTGATTTTCTCGTCCAGGTCGATCTAAAACAGTGATATTGAATTCCTGCATTAATAGTAACCATCTGGTTATCTGACCATTAGTGATAGATTTATTCATTAAATATCGTAAGGCTGAATGATCTGTATGGACAAAAATTTCGTAGCCAGTAATGTAATGACGGAATTTGTTTACAGCATGAACTACTGCCAACATCTCCTTTTCAATGACTGTATAATTCAACTCTGCAGGTGTCAGATTTTTACTAATAAAATAGATAGCATAAGTCATGGTATGCTCTTTTTGTCCCAACGAGGCCCCTATTGCAGTAGCAGAGGCATCAGTAGAAATATAGAAAGGCAATATCCAATTTGGTCCCCTTAAAATGGGAGTAGTGGAGAGCTTCTTTTTAAGAGTCTGAAATGCAGATTGACAATTAGTATCCCATTTAAAATGTACATCCTTTGAAAGTAATTTAAACAATGGCAGAGCTATTTTACTAAAATTTGTAATAAATCTACGATAATAGCCTGCATACCCTAAAAAGATTCTTACATCTGTTTGAGTTGTTGGTTCAGATAAATTTTCAATGATTTGAATTTTAGCAGGATCTACTTTTATTCCAGATGAAGAAATGTGATGTCCTAAAACTATCCCTTCAATCATCATCATAAAACACTTTTCGTTACTAAGGGAAAGATTTGAGTCAACACACCTTTTTAAAATTTTCTCCAGGTTTGCTAAGGAATCCTCAAAGGCACTTCCATACACAGAAAAATCGTCCATGTAGATTTCAACACATTCATGAATTAGATCTACAAAAATGGCCAAGACTGCTCTCTGAAAAGTAGTTGGGGCATTACATAAGCCAAAAGGTAAAACCTTATAGGCATATGTGCCCCAGGGACATGTAAAGGTGGTTTTGTCTTGGTCTTCTTTTGCAATACTAATTTGATTATATCCATTGAAACCATCTAAAAATGAAAAATATTCTTTTCCAGCTAAGTTATCTAACACTTGATCAATAAAAGGAAATGGAAAATAATCTTTTAATGTTGCCTTATTTAACTCCCTGTAATCTACACATATGCACCATTTACCATTTTTTTTAGGAACAACAACCAAGGGAGAAACCCATTGGCTGTCGGAGATAGGGTAAATAAATCCTACTTTTAACAACTTCTGCAACTCTTCCTTGACTATCTCTTTTAGTATGGGGTTCATTCTACGTTGCGGTTGTCTGAGAGGTCTGATTTTATCATCTGTGTAAATGTGCTGAGTGCATGTTTCATGGTGAATGCCTGGCATATCAATGTACTCCCAAGCAAATGCATGGGAATGTTTATTCAGCAAAGTAATCAACTGTTCTTCCTGTGATGTAGTAAGATGTGCACTTATATTCAAATGTTTTCTTGGACTGATTTCAACTGTTTTGCTTTGGATATCTATGATTGAATGAACATTAAAAATATCATGAAGTGCCAATGCTAGAGAATGTACTGTGCAATTTTCCTGAAAAATTATGTCCTAAAACTTGATCTGTGATAGCATACTGCATGTCTCTTAATTCTTCAGAAATATCAGGTTCAGCAATGAAGCAATCTAACAAATCTTCATTGTTTTCTTCTTGAAAATCAAAGAACTGATTGATACTTAGGACAGGTTGAATCACTTCTTCTTCCTATTCCTTGGTCTCATTAATCCATGATAGCTTATCTAATGTAGAAGGTCTTTGGGCAGAAGGATAAAGTGTAATTTGTTTTCTCTCTGTCCCATGTGAAATGAGCATACTTCCTGACCTACACCCTATGAAAGCATCTGTTGTTGCCAACCAGGGTCTGCCAAGAATCAATGGGTGCCCTCCTAGATTAGACTTTGGTTTTAGCACTATAATATCGACAGGATACTCCCAGGAGTCTAAAGAAACAATGATATCTTCTAAAATCCCTTCAGGTGTAATTTTAGACCTGTCAGCTAATTCCAAAACTGTTGTGGTTGGTCTGAGATTTTTCAAGTGAAGATATTCCATTGTCTCTAGTGTCATGACATTAATGGAAGCACCTAGATCAATCAGTGTTTTTGGAATTGAAAAATTGTTAACAGTAATTGTAACCATTGGGATTCCAGGATCTACATACTTTTCAATAAAAACAGTGTTAGACATTAATCCTGCTAGATTGCCTACCACGTGAATTTTTTATGGATCCTTCCTTCTTTTATTAAGACATAATTCCTTAATTGCTTTAGTATAGATTGGAATATCCTTTATAGCCTACAGTAGGGGAATTTTGACACATACATTGGTTAATTCATTTAAAACATCAAAATCAGGTAGGGAGATTGAAATTTTTTCTTTGACCAACCTTTCTGGAAAAGGAGGTGTATAAGATACTAATGTTTTCCCTTTTTTACTGTGATTTTTCTATATTTAATTTTTTTGGAGTTTTCTCATTTTCTATTTGTTCTTCTAAAATAACAAGAGATTCTTTTTGTAAAGTTTTCCCAGATCATAAGTTGATATTTTGTAGTGGGAGGATTGAGTAGGGGAGTGCCATTCCATCATCAATATTATACATGGGTTTGTCCATTTTATTATTTGGATTTGGAATTGGCTGGGCTGGCAATTGTGTTGGCCGAGGTGGAGTCTGATTGGATGGCAATTGAAGCTGTTGAGGTTGTTGACCCAGTTGAGGAGCCATATTGGGTTGTTGGAAATATGGGACTTGATTCTGTTGGTATTGGGGATATGCAGAAGGTTGTTGATAGGGCTGTAAATAGGCCTGCTGATATGTCTGGTTACCATGAGTATATCATCTCCAATTTGGAGCAGATTGGGCTAACGGAGGAGACCAAGTTTGCCAGGGCATGGGTGCACTCCATGAACTCTGAATAGGAGTTTAATAATTTGTATGAAACTGCTGCATAGGATCTTGAGACATACCTGAAAATCGTGGCTGCCAAGGTCTTCATTGTCCCATAAAATATAGAGACTCCATGCTTTGATTCTCCTCCATTCGAGCTGCCTGCAATTCTTTCAATCTAGGGCAATCATCAGTTTTGTGATTTGAAGTACATAAGCCACAAATTTCAACAGTATTTAAAGGACATTCTTTTAATGGGTGTTTCTTTCTACATTTAGGACAAAAAATAGACAAAGCTTGATCTTGTTGGTCCTGTTGTTCTTGTCTTTTCTTGGTCTTTAATATTTTGACTTGTGTGCCTAAGGTACTCAATAAATCAGTATTAAAATCTTCTAACAGATTCCCAAGCTCAGCTCTGGAGATACCACTGGTTGCAAATTTGGTTACTTTGGTAATGACATCCCTTTTTCCAGTTCTAGCCTTTCCTCTTGAATACTTCTGACATAAGTCTTGTATCTTATCAAAGGGTAAATAGGAGATGTCACCTTTGCTCATAACATTCAAAATATCCAAATATTCTTCTCTTATTCCTTTTAAAAATATTGTTCGAATCATCTCAGGTGTCAAAGAATTGTATTTGGATTTCTGCAAGTTGTATGAGAATCTTTCTAGATATTCTTTCAAGCTTTCATCTTCCTGTTGAGACATTCTAAAAATGTCATCTTTTAAATCCTTTGATGTACAATATGCCTGATATTTTCTAAGAAAGATTTTCCTCATCTCATCCCAGCTAGTTATAGAATGCTCTCCTAAGCCCATGAACCATTTCAAGGCAGCTGCTTTAAGAGTAGCAGGGAAAAGACGAAGCTTATGGGTGTCATCAGTATATCCATAAGTTCGACACAAGATATCAAACTCAAATAGGAAAGAATCCGGATCTTCAGAAGTCATACCATAGAAATTTGGTAGGACATACGGTGGAATATTCTTCATTTTTACCTCTTCCCCTAGGGTAATGCTAGTGTCCAAAATGGGGAATTTAAAGGTGGCTTCATGATCTTCTTCTGTTCTTTCATCCCTCTCATGTCTTCTCTCTTCTTCCCTATCATGTCGCCTCTCTTCTTCTCTTCTCTCTTGTCTTAGTTTATTTTCCATTTCTAACCTTCTCTCATACTCCCTTCTCTGCTCTGCAGTTGGCCCTTTTGATGTTTCTTCCTCAGCCATTTTAAAAGTATCAACTGTTGTAATGAATCCTTTTGGAAAAGAAGTTCCTGTTACTTCTATTTTGGGGGGGTTTTTGATAAATCTTCATTTCTCGTCTCTTTGTCTTGACATAAAACTAAAAAAAAAAATGTGTTTTGCTTGAAAAAAAATAAATTTATCAGAGAACTAAAGTTCTTAAGTCTGCTTCTAAAATGCCCCCCCGGCAACAGCGCCAAATGTTGGGCTCCAATCCACTAATTTAGATTAAACCTTGCGTTTATGTCAATCCGAAGTTTGTAGACTTAGAGGCATATCCAAATATAGGGACTCAAAGCTAGACCTAACTGGAAATCTAGTTTATCTATGAAATAAACCTATTGAAAGATTAGCATACTATGATTTGAAAATACAAAAACTCCCTTACAGAAGCAGCTTCATTTGATCTTTCAGTTACACAGCAAGTTATATGTGAAATCTTCTGAGATAATTAAAAAAAAACAAATTAAAACTAACTCTAAAATATGGATCACAAGATTCTGCCTATTGTCTCAACATTGAATAAACAATCAAACATCAATTTCCCTTACAGGAAAGCATTCGCAATGTATAACTATTCTCAATACTCCATCATTGAATAAGCAAGCAATGTACAACAATCTGATATTGAGATAATAGTCTGAACCATTCCTACAGCAAATAACTGATGAAATAACAGAGTTTATATAACTTATTCAAAACAATCCAACTCGTTCTACAATAAAGAAATCAAATTCTACAGGAAATAAAACATACCACTGGCAACAATCCAAATTGTTCACTGGCAACAATTCAAATCGTTCACTGGCAACAATATGAAAAAAGGTGTGCAGACTTGACAAAGGGGGCCCTCCAATGCCTCGTTTACACATGCAGAGAGATAATCACAGAGCTTAAACTTCAATTATATTCACCATAGTAAATCGAGCATACACAGTAATCAAACAACACAGTTCTTGACTCCAAAACAATATGCGTTTTCTGTCTAATAGCGATGAGTTTCTCCTCTGTCTTATCAAATACTTATACAAACTTTTTAAAAACTAGAAATGCTATTAATATGGAAAGCTAATAATGACATACAATCCTCGAGATCCTCTATCAGATCCATAAAAATAGACAAAATCGGAACTACCCTACTTTTGTGCTGAGTGGTAGCATAGGTGGTCATCTTTGACCAGCATTGACTCAACACCTGTGAAAACCACATCATATATTCGTTGGAAGTTTAACCATCCTTGGACATTGAGGATATTTTCCCCATCTTTCAGTTCACGCCTAGCTGGCCTGCAAGTATCCAACCTAGGAGACATTACAGGAAGTTAGCACATCCTGTAATTCTGAATAAAAACCTTAGTTTAAATGCCTTAAAAATCTGATAATTCAATTTGTTAAGAAGCAACGACATTTATACCTTTAACCAAAGTTTTGTGGATGAAATTAAGGCTTTATAAATCAGTATGAAGGTTTATGGAGGAAACTGGAAGATATTTAGATAACAAAAATAGGTCAAAATGGTGCCCAACAACCACATAACATAAACACAAGTGTGGTCAGGGTCCCATGAGACATGTGTCCTAATGGATCCATCCCAAGAAGCACTGGAGCACCCAGGAAAGGAAAAAATGTCCATCAAATGAAAATTTCAATTAAAAAATGTATTTTAATAATAAAATACGTTTTTTTGTTGAAATTTTCTTTTTTTGGGCGTCGTGGGTACCTCAAAAGTATGCAATGTTGAAATTTGGGTGAATCCATAAGGAGATATGCCAAAAATACTATAAGAAAAAGTGTTTTAATGTATTTCATGTTTTTAGTGGGGTGGGGTTCATCAAAAGTATGCAGTGTGAGTTCTGGTTGGATGCGTAATTCAATTATGCATCCAACCCTCTTACCCACAAGACCAAGGCATACCATAAAGGTGGACAAACAACCCATTTTACACATAGGACCAATAATACCAATGGTCCTACCGCAGGTTCACCTACAGTAACCTTGTTATGACTTCTCCTTCCTCTAAATGATAAGGTTCAGGGAACTTCTCACAACGTCACCGGCAATGAACCGTCGTCGTCATTCTATATAGATAACCACACAACTATTTGCACTAGACCTTTGTGTTATTGAGAGTGATTTTTTTCACTACCCAACGTGTACCCTCTGTTTGATGGAATTCATGGTTGATTTTCCTGAACTCGTGGATATTTCATCTTCCAATTCTGCATATGACTACTCAAGCAACCCGTTTACTCCAAATAACTAGTCCAAGCAGACCGTTGGTGCCAAACATTAGATATGAAAATACTTGTTTGAAAACTCAGATATTTAAAGGATGCAATCATTAGGTGGGAGAAAGCACATAAAAGGGCTTTTCAAAAGGACCCGATGGATACAAAGGAGGAACTAAGTCTTTACTATACTATATATAAATATGGTTCCTTTCCTTCACATATATACCTTAATCCCCCAATCCTTACCCCCCCTCTCTCCCTATGCCAAACTCCCCAGTCCTAAGCCCCCTACCCCCAATCACTCTCTCTCTTTCTACCTTATCCCCCCTAATCCCTACCCCCCTCTCTCACCTTAGAGTTATCTTTATTATTATTATTATTAATATCTAGATAAGGTCAAGAATAGTCCATGGGATTGTAAAAGATACATTGAAGAGAATACATTGCGGGTGTGTATAGACCCCAAGAAAATAAAATATATAAAGTAAGATATACAACTTAAAACTCCAAAAAGTTAAAAAACTACTTCACTAAATAAGCATAAGTAAAGGTTCAATAGGAAAATATTTGTGCTAAAGAAACCAATCCGCACTTACTTACGACATGCTTATCATTTGAGGTTGTTGGATTTACCAAAGGATTTTGTGTTGTCTAACACACTTACTAATTGTGTTAGTAAGTTAGGCATGGGGTCTCTTCTTGGTTGGCTTCACTAAAAGCAAGATGTGATGCCTTGGTATGGGTCACTCTAGAATATTTCTCATAAGAAAGATAATGGCATAGGTCAAACATCTTTTGCAAGAAAAAAGACTAAGCATCTATGATCTTTATATGCCACAAACTCCTCAAGTAAGTTATGAAAGTCCCTAAAAATGTAGAAGAACCATCCCATGATATTAGGGTATGGTGAGCATATCAAAACAAATTGGTCCTCGGTATTCATCTATAGAGAACATGTCCGACAAGTATGATGCTCCAAAGGATTATGGCAATATATATTAATGTGCCATTGATGTAAGGAACCTCTCATTTATGCAAGGGAAATTTTAAATTGCAAGACATACTCCTATTTCATTAAATTTGAATTTATTCTAGTCTAAGTCCTTTCGAAGAGAGGTCAAAAAAATGTTTCTAAACCCAAAATTTAGGGTTTCTAAAGTGCAAAATCTGGTTCCAAATTGTCAATTGCAGGTTCCAAAAGAGTGCTTTTGGCTTTGATTTTGCCACTTTTTGAAATTGGTTTTTGCACTTTTCCAATATGATAATGGCACTTTTAGAACCTAATTTTGCATTTTAGAAAGGTTGTTTTTGAAACTTTCAATACTTAAATTTGTGATTTTGAAACTTTCAAACTCTAATTTTGCACTTCTAAAAACCAAACTCAACAATTTACAAGTACTATAATCACACAATTAAATATACACAAATCCAAAGACTTTATTTGTGACAAATAAAATTCAACTATATAATTTAACAAACTACTTTCATACTTTTTACAATAATCCTCACATTGCTGACACCATTCAAGTGTAGCAAGCAAGGCCACAATTGATCCAACAAGAATTTGTCATTGGCATTGTGGCAATTATAACTTTCAGTTATAGTATAGTTCCACTCCTCGTTACAAACATGTTTTTGAGTAATTTACAATGTCTATATTTCTAGCATTGTAACCATGGATCAAAATATCCCAAAAATTATTTAAAAGCTTGAGGTATACATAAGGATTCCCAACACCATCAAAACCCTCTCTGTCTATCCGAGAACAATCATCTTGCATTAATCTAACTATAAATTTTTCCCTTTTCAATCATGTTCTTTGGAATAATAATGGAAAAAACTCATCCACCTTTTTTTGTTATGTGGATGTCCATATGCTTACTTTAAATATACTAAAACAGTTTTCAAAAAAATCTCTAAATCTTGGATGTATAAAATAAATATTTTTTGTTGTTTTGATGTCTAGTTTTCCTAGTAATCTGAATTTATTTTGTAATGAATTTCTATGTATTTCTTGTAACAAAATTCCATTGAAATCAGATATAATCAATGATTTACATACTAATCCTCTAGTATTTGTAAATAAAAAACAACACACAAGCAAATCAATATATATATATTTTTATTTTCATTGTTTTTATTTGTACATCACAAGATTAATACGAATACTTGTATGATATGCAACTTTTGAAACACATTACAACATACATGGTATTACGCCCATTCATGAATTAATAACATAAATGTGAGAACTCTCAAAATATACAAAATTGTTTTTATATCGTCAAAGTTGTCAAAATATACAAAACCTATTCAAAAGAACCATTAATTGTTCTCTCACTAAATCAATTGTTGTCTCTCTAATGTCATCTAAAGGTCATCTGAAATTTAATATTTTTTTAATAGTGCCCCATATTTGAATGAGGCCCCAATTTTTGCAGCAATTTATATAATTTTCCCTTCTACTTAAATTAAGAATCTTCATTAGTACTTTCATTGACACCTTTTCCTTTCGAGGAGGATTTTTTTTGAAATAAAAAACCTTCCATTTCAAATATCAATAACATGTTTGTACGAGAAGCTACACCAAAAGAATTTGTGTCATATCTTCCATAGTAAATATTTTTTACCAAAAGGGTAGAAAATAATAATTTTCTCTTACCTATCAATGACTGACCAATAGTTGATTGGAGACTAACAATGCTGGACCTTTGGTGTTTTTCTCCCAAATCCCTACTTGGTTTATTATTCTCTCGGATCCTAACTCTATTCTTTGTTGGATAACCTCCAGGGAGTTGCTCGATCCTTGCTCTTTCTTTGGAGAAGCCACACGTCCAAAAACAATCGAATCATCTTGACTTGCAAATTAGAAGCTATGCATTTTTTTTAATTTTTAGCTTTCGAAAATATAATACCATCCTAAATCATTAGATAAGCATTGTTTGAAAGATAATTAATGAAATTCTTGTTTTCCAGGCCCTGCTTTCCCATGAATTTGGTAATTCTTTGTGGATTCTCCATCACCCTCAATGTCTTCATCTGATGCATTTTTATTGGATGATTCATGAGTGTCCTCTATACTTAAATCTAGTAGATAAAGAATTTGAAAAAGTTAGTGAAAAGAAGCAAATTCAATCCCAAAAACAAAATATAATGAAATAATATATTTAAAAACATCAATACAAATACCTTTCCTTATAGGAAATTCATGATAGAAATTGTTCATAACTAGCTCTTGATGTATCAAGTCCATGATAGAAATAATTATTATGTTTGGTGACCTGGTCAAATAACTCATAATTCTACGTCTTGCATATAGTGAAAGAACCGCACTTTGAGAAGACATCAATTTGGAAACCATGTGATCCCAGAACTCATGTATAATTTCTTTTGAAAAAACATGGTTTATTGAATTATCATTTGAAACCTTCGATAAAGGTAATCCAATCAATGGTAGGTTCTCATCGTTTCAATCCATCACCATAGGAAGAGTATAAAAATTATCCCCTACCAATCCAATTATCCAATACTGTATTAAAAGAATTATAAAAAATAATCCTTTGAGAAATCTCTATAAATTCCCTTGATAGGATACTTCTTTGCTATTTTTTTAATTTATTACATAATTGAGTGAATGATTTAAGAACCATACATGAATTCTAGATATCATCTATAAAAACACAAGTACATGTCTCTCTATTTTCTTCTAAGTAGTACAATATGGAAACCATATATTCTTATGTCTAGGTATCTACACAATTTCTCATATCAATAATAACTAGTTCGCAGTTGATTGAAACAAGAAAAAAGTCAATGGTTCTTAGTGTTTTGACCAAATACATTAGATAACAACATCGAAAAGCAAATTGTGAATTAACTTTGTCCAAATCAATGGACATACCAATCTCCTCCCTCTTGATATATAACTTCCATATATTCTCAACATCCATTGGTAATTTGGTACCATTATCCTCTTATTTTTTCTTCCTCTTCTTCTTTCTTTCTCTTCTTCCCAGGAGATTTTGCTTTCTTATCTAAGCCTAATATACTGCACAGTTGTTGGAAATGATTTGGAGAAATATTATATTATCCAATGACATTCTTGTCATTAATTCCCTCAAAACAATCAAGATCAACATCATGAGCTTTGAAATATTCACAAAACGAATGCATGGTTGATCTCTCATCCTTGATTAACTTGTAATATTGAAGCAAGGTCTCTGCACCAACGTTTTTTTCAACTAATGTGCTCAACCAAACTGATCTGTTGATTATATGTCCACCACATTTGTCAATCCTTCATCTAGATCACGCAATTGTCTAAAAAAATAAATCCATGATTCTTTATTTTATTATGAATGAAATCATGTTGGTTGGTGCTCTTGGGTGAGCATGGCAAGGAACCACTTTTGTAAACCTTGAATACATAACACCATTTGTTCCATAATCTATTGGTTGTCAAAACAAGAGTCATCTTGTCTATAAGGTTGTCCTTGGTTGAAACATCAAATATATCCATACATTAATTTCTGAAATTCTACAAAGAAATTAAATTGACTAGTCAAGGGATAAATTAGTAATTACATAACACAACCAACAATTGTGGTCCTCAATTGTTAAGAAGAAAAAAATTATGCTTTCTACTATTCGGTGGAAATGTTTCCCTTTCTTGTTGTATATCCATTTCTCCCTTGCTTTAATGACTTAATCAAGGAAGGGAGTGTTTGCAAATTCCTTGTTTGAAATTTTTTGTTGTTTTCATAACTTGGTAATAATGTTTTGAGGAATCTTTTTGTGTAAAAGAGGAGCTTTCCTATGACGATATATTGAATTGACTTATTTATATTTATCACTTTCAATAATTATTCTATACCCCTAAATAGTATGTTTTCCATCCAAGATATATAAGTTCAATGTAGGTAATTCAATTTCTTCTTTACTATCTTGGAGCATAGGGCTCCCCAGTTACAATATCGAGTGGAAATAGAATTGCAACTCTCATTGTTGTTGTAAAAGTTGTGATAAGGGATAAAACCATCTTTGCCATCTTTCTCAAGGGCATTGATAAAATTTCTTCTAAGATACATAAGATATTTTTCATGATTAACATTTGTCATCTTATTTGTCATATTCATGTAATGGAATACAAATGAGCTCTTCCCCACTAGCAATATTTTATTCAATATTGAGAGAATACCTTTCTTCAAATATGTTGTGGTATTTATTATGCTGGACCATTTAAAATGATTGAATGATGGAAAAACCCATCCTTTCCTCACACATGAAACAAACCCTGCATCTTGTATGCTTTTCATTACGTCTGGGGAAAAAATACAAAATCGAAGATCAAACTGTAGGAGGAAACACTTCTTTGGATCAATCACTTCAAATTGAACATGCAATAATTATTATGTAATGGCATATGTAGATGTCACTATTTCATATTGAGTCTCCAATCCTTCATTGTCACTACAAAAGTGATATAAATCCACGTGCAAATTATATGATTCATCCATCTCAACATACCATGGGTTACTGAACTCACCAACGTTGTGATCTGTTGATAGTTAAAGAAATGAAATTTCTATGAATTAATTAAGGGACACAAATGCAATCATAATTTACCGACAGTACAATAAACATTTCCTTGCTAATATAAGAATTTATATACAATGTTTATAGTTAGCAATATGTTTCTATCTATTAGTTTTATTCATGATAATGTTGATGTGAATGGCCAATGGAGAAGAAATAATCGCTCATTACACACTAGCAAGGTATGAAGTCAATATGGAAAATATGATCCCTCCTCATAAAGACCTTTGATACAGTATTGATCCAAAAATCTTCAGGATCTCTTTTAACCATTAATAATTACATGTGAACTTTATATGTCAATTACTCATAAACATGCTTTAAAACATAAATTTAAATGCTTAAACATACACACACATAAGTAAATAAATAGTAAGAAAAACATGAAAAAGATAGATAAGAGCTGATAACAGAGTTCAACCCTCCTGGGATATGTCTCCGGGCCACTTCCAATGGGAAGGCTGATCTTATTCAGTCTTCAAAGCTTACAATAATGGGTTTCCTGGAACCACTTTTGTTTTCTGTCAGTAACCAAAAAAAAGATAGCACCACTGCGATCCTCTCGAAATTTCGAGAAAAACAAGTATAAGCTTGACTAGGTTTTCCTGAGACCTCCTTTGGCACGCAAATAGAGAAACTCTACCTGTATAAAAGACAAAACAATATGGATTCCACCTCGTTATCTATGCCCATTAATGACTGTATGGACCTTGAGAATTATGCCAAAACTTCCTCGAGATCTGTGCAGAAACCGCCTTGGGAAACATGAAAAAACACCTTGGGAATGGTGCCAAAATTACCTCGGTATCCATGTTGAAACCACCTTGGACACTATGCAAAATTGCCTTGGAATGCATGCAAAAATCGTGTTGGAATCCATTCCAAAACCTGTGGTTTATATAGCATTTTGGAATGGTTTTTGGGTTGTTTTGGGGCATGGGATGGAAGGCCACATGCCCTTTTGGGCCCTAATATTCTCACCTACAATATCTCAAGTAAAACGCGCCATAGCCCATGATATGTGGCGTCATTGGCGTGTTGGTGAAAGCATTGGCAATGAGGGGAGGAGGTCATGGGTTTAAACCCGTGGACCTTTCCCCATAACACGTTTCTAGTTGAACTATTGTATGGTGGAGATATAGTATGATTCCACGCTGATATGGTATCTTAATGGATAAGGTAAAGGTTCAGTGTTGATATATGGACTGGCACATAGACATATGCTTGGCGAGATATATGGTGTTAGTTATAGCAAGCCTCGGTGTTCTCCCTTGACCCCCGCCCCCTTTTCCACATAATTACTATGTCAAGTTTAAATAAAACATTAACCATATGAATTATAAGGAATATTGGTGTGTGAAGTCTTAGGGATATATGGAGGTCTTGGGTTCAAATCCCATAGACTCCAACCAATTTTTTTCCAAACCTTTTTTTTCCATTTTTTGGCTATTTTGAACCTTTTTGCCGAAAATTCAAACACTGATAACTTCTGAATATGGAGGTCATTTCACGTGCCAAAAAGCGTTGATGGAAATATCTTGACAAAATATTTACCATTGTAAGATTTAATTTGTTGTTTGAAGACTTCTACCTTGATCAACCATTGAAATATCCTCCTGGATCAAACCTTGCCACTAGGAAGCTTTTGGACCACCAAAAGCATATTTCCATCAAGAATTCAAGTGAGGACATGTTCATTCCACTTTCCCTATATCACTTGTCCATTCTTCCTGGAACCTGTACATATGACAGAGCATAACAACAATCAATACTGCACTAACATTTTTAAGTACATTAATCCCTTTTTCATCAAATTTTTATTCAATTTTGTTGAAACCAACCATAAATTGTTGATCAATAGAAAGTTGAATATCAAAATTGAGCATTTGAAAGAGATTGTACCCACATCATGCTTATTTTTTACCATAGAAACACTATCAACCATAACAAGTGCATTCTAGTGAAATGACACTTTCTTTTCATGCTTAGGATTCTTTTTCTTCTAACATTGCATAGACATAAGTGCCAAAGTCTGACTTGCATTAACAACCCTTTTTAGTTGTTTTGTAGTGCCTAATGATCTATCATTTTTAAATTACTTCGGAATGTACTATGTACTCAATTGCTTCCTTAAACAAATGATATTGATTATGTTCTCTATAGAAAATTTATTTTCGATCATATAAGTATGGACTACCCAACACAATTCCATAGATATCTAGTGGAACCACATCAAATTCAACTTCATCTATAAACTTAGATGTTATTGCAAACTTTAGATCACATTTTTTTTTACTTGTAATATTTTATCTTTGCACACATAGCCTAATGGATAAGGTTTTGTGTGTGTTTTTTTTGTTAATCCCAACTGCTTAACTACTTCTTTTGAAATAAGATTTGCTTGAGATCCACTATCTATGAGTCTATCAATCTTAGTTTGTTTTTTAATGACCCTTATACGTGATGGCCTAAAATCCTTCTAAGTACTTCATTTGAGGATAATTATCAAAGGTATATAAACAATATACAACCTCTTAGTTCAACACTTTTGGCAATCTCCACTATCTTTCTTATAAGCACTTAAGCATTAGCACACCTTTAGCATTGTTTAACTCTAGGAATATATGTGTGTGCCAATATACCTCTAAGTCATGTGTATGCCCATATGACTACATTAAGATGTTGGTAATCATTTCTCTTGCACTTACCTCTGCATGTTACCTTGTTGGTCGTGAATTCATACCATAGTGCTAAGTCATAGCAATATGACTCCTAATACGGGCATATGCCTCTACACCTCAGCACCCGTCGCAATAAAAAAGGTGCTTACCATAGCATCGTTTTGTGCACTTAACCATGCAAGAATCTATTGCAATAACATGAAAATGCACTTACATTAACTCTTGATATCCACATAAGACCAATACACTATGACCAGGACCCTATCGCAATGCCAAACAAAAAGTGATTTGATGTACCTTCAGCTTGACTGCGATATGCTCTTGCGACCGTTGATCAAAATAGTGCGCAATATCCACCTTCAATTCCGTAAAGAGGTTAACAAACCTTACTCCACCATTGATCGGGTCTTTAAACACTCAGAAACCTTGAATTTGATTGTGTCAAATTCTTGCGACCTCTGTGCAACAATAAGATTGATTTTTGCCTGCAATTCTTCGTCAATACTCAAGAGATTTCTTCATTCATATAACCAGACAATCAATAGAGTCACAAGATATGATTCAAGCAAGAAACTGACTTCGATTCAAGTAGTGAAATTTAAATAAGCAATTACCCTATGGACACTCAATGCATAGACTCTGCATATAAAAATTTTAAGCTTATAGAACAATAATTTCCTCAACCATGCAATAGAATTTGAATTATAATCGATTTTAAATATTTTCCAAACTTGAAATTACACAACTAGATCATTACAACCAGAGAAAGACATCTCTGTGTATGCTCAAGGAATTTGGGTCTGAGCCCTCACATATCTAATTTCCAAGCTTCTAATGAGCTATCAAAAATCTCCTCGAGCTAACTTAAGCTACCTAACCTCATAACCTGACTGTATTAAATATAGCTTTTGTTTTGTTCCCAGATCCTACAAAGAAGGAACAAATTCTTTATTAAACTCTACTAACCTCTATAAATTGTTGAATGACCTCTATAACTTGTTGACAGATCACTAACTAATTGCTAACATTCAAGAAATGCTCTAACTGTGCAACCAACCCTATCGATTACATTTGGAAAAGGATCTAGTATCCTTATCCATTTTATTCAACATTTTAACAAAATAAAACAAATTACAAACATGTGATACCCTAAGTCTCCTTTAGCTTCCCTTGACCTAGTGAAGTCATAAATGAATTCACTTAGGAAGTCTATGCCCCTACATCAAACTCTCCAGCTTGAAACATTTCATGGGATCCTGTCCATGAGCTCCCTCCTTGTTGTTTTTCTGTAGGATTGGAGCAGATACCCAAAATGTAAATATGGGAAGTGTTCTCATCTTGAAAAGTCCCTTTAGCCATATGTTCCAGCACTCTGTTTGCAACAAGTCTTTTGGTTCCTCCAGCATATGTTCAAATTTCATAGAACACACAAGTTCTTCTTCTATTTGACCTGCAGACAACTTATCGGCAGGTTTATCTTCATCTTCATATGAACAAATCATCCTCCATGTTACAAAGGAAAACAAAAAACTTATTAGCATGAATATGTATGTCATCCAAGAATTATACGCATGAATTTCTTGGCTCTTCTCTTGTTTTCCTGTTTCTGTCACATCACCATCCTTAGTAATTTTATTAGTCATATACCTCTTACCATCCTTTATGACTTCACACTATGCTTCCTCCATCAATGCCATGCTTGCATTTGACATCTCTTGTTGGTATGTTATGTCCTTCAACTAATCACTGCACATAATGTTAGTCATTTCAATCTCATAATCTTTCACTCGTGAAATTACTCTTACCTCTACTTCAAATTTCCAATCATTCACAATCCTCTTGTCAGTCATCAACAACAATTGATTATTGACCTCTTCTTGCTTACCTTTGAATGGATGAAGACTATGTCTCTTTCCATTCATTTCAAAGGAATAGATATCCCTCTTTCCCTCATGCACTACTTCTCTATCACTGCCAAGGCCTTCCTAATAAAACATGACAAGCATCCATATCTATAATGTCACATCTTACCTCATCCTGATAATTCCCAATATGAAACTTTACTTGGAATTGTTCACTCATAAGAACTTGATGACCATTTTGCATCCCTACAACTCTGTATGGTTTTGGATGTACTATCCTCTTTGAATTCAACTTTTCCACCATTTCCATAGACACCAGATTATCAATACTACCACTATCAACTATCAATTTGCAACACTTACCTTTAGCCTTGCAAACTATTTTGAACAGGATCCTTCTTTGAACTAACTCATCAATTACCTTCCTTAACAACAAGGCTTCACCTTCTTCAAGGTAATTCTAAGTCACCTCTAATTCTTTTGGAGCTTTAGGTTCAGCTTGCACTACTTGTGCTTCTCTCTGTCTTGCAACATTCTCAAGACAATTCCATGATATATAGCCAAGCTGCCCACATGTGTAACATCTCGCTTGTCCACCTATTCCTATGCCTCTTCCTCTTGAATCATTTCTTCCACCTATGTTATCATTAGTTCTATCAGGCCGTGATTGCTGGTTTGAACTGCTGGCTTCGCTTTTCTGTTGTTGTTCCCTTCCTCCAGGGCCTCTCACCTTTGCTTTCTGAATCTTATTTCTCATCAGCTTCGCCTCAGCCTTCAAAGCAATCTGATATGCTTCCTCAACAGATCTCAAACACCACAAACTCAATTCATCTTGTATATCGAATCTTACACCATTTACATACCTAGCTACCCTCTCAGGTGTGTCTTCCACATGTCCAGATCTGATATTTACCTTATAAAATTCCTCATTATACCCCCTAACTGTCGTTGACTTTTGCTTAAGATTTTCATTTTCCTAAACAAATCAACTTATATTCCTTAGGAATAAATTTATCTCTCAATTTAGCTATCATTATGTTCCAGCTATTGATCCTGTATTTGTTTTTCAAGATTCTTTCCTCTTGCACACCATCCCAACACAAGGATGCATGCCCTCTTAACCTCGTGACAACAAATCTAACTTGATTTTCCTCCTTCACTTCAGCATAGTTGAAGTGTTTGTTCATAGAATTGATCCGATCAATTAACTCCTCGGGATCCAAGATTCCACCATAGAATGGCACATCAGCTCTTGAACTAGAACTTGCCCCAAAAATAGACCTCAGCATTCTTACCTCGAGACTTTCAGCAGTTGTCTCCTCCTCCTCTTCAGGTATCTCTTCATCACTTTTGTCTCCACTGTGCTCATGATGTATTCTAGTTTCTAAGGCTTCCATCCTTACTCTCAAAGTTCTTATCTCCTCTCTCAATTCTGCATTGGCAACAGGCCTTCCTCGCCTGCCCCGACCTCTTCCAACTCTAACCTCCATCTCCTGGCACAACAATTCACTACTAGATCCAATATTCCTATCACTAATGACTTGCTCTAAATCTGTTAGTAATAGAGGAGTAAAAATACCCTTGCCTTTCATACATGAAAACTACTCCAACCTCATAAACTAACAATTCACAAACTTTTAGAAACAAGAACTATTGTGACCACACTCTCATACCTTCAAGCATAATCCATTTTATGCTTTGATACCAAATGATGGCCTAAAATCCTTCTAAGGCCTTCATTTGAAGATCATTATCAAAGGTATATAAACAATATACAACCTCTTAGTTCAGCACCTTTGGCAATCTCCACTGTATTTCTTCTAAGCACTTAAGCATTAGCGCACCTTTAGCATTTTTTAACTCTAGTCATATATATATGTGCCAATATACCTCTAAGTCATGTGTATGCCCATATGACTACATTAAGATGTTGGTATTCATTTCTATTGCACTTACCTCTACGTTTTACCTTACTAGTCGTGCATTCATACCATAGTGCTAAGTCATAGAAATATGACTCCCAATACGGGCCTTTATCAAATATTGTTGGAATTTTGTAAAAGATAGAGTTTCGGATAGAGGTTGTAGACTTAATAACTCACTGCAATGAAAAAAATACATTGACAAAATTATTATAATATGTTGGAAATGATAGGAAAATTAGGATAGCACTGCCAAAGACAGTAACACAACCAAGTCTAAGTAAACGAATTTGGAGAAAACCGAATCATATACAATTAACCTAGGAGAAAACGAAGCAAGAAAATTTTACTATTAACTTGATGCTAAAGCGGGTTGTATACCTTTATTATATCAGATAGAGGTGGCTTGTTTTTCCAAGACAAACTCCAATTTCCCCGATGATAGGAGCAAATGATGGCTATCCAATAACTCTTTAGGAGCAACTATCTCCCTGGAAGAAGAAATATGATTTATATGCATAATGTCTAATAAACGAGGGCATAGTGTGATACAGTCCTCTTCAAATTGGTTCTTAATCGTATTGGTTGTCTTGGAGAAATTTTAAACCTCTGGTTTCCTTGAATTGAATTCTGGTTTCCAGGTGTTGAATTTTATCTGCATCAAAATTAAATAATAACAATTAAAATAAAATCATAAAAACTTTTGCTACTTGTACCAACAAATTCCAAAAACTGAAAAAAGGGTTGTTGTAAAACGATTAGGATATCTACATTGGTTGATAATCTCCTCTAAATTTAACATTATGTATCTTATAACAAAATAAAAACCACCACCGCAGTGGCAGAATACCCGCCTGCAAGAAGATTGTAGTACTTATCTGTCGAAACATTGTAAACATTGATTCTGACTACTGGGCGCCTGTGTTGGAAGACCTAATTAGAATGCAAACATGCAATTTAGAAAAAACAGAACCCCGAGGCTTGAAACAAGGTAATGAATTAATAGCACGAGCGACACTCTACTTCTTATTTGGTAGCGTTGACCAGGAGGGTTCATAAGAAGGAAAGTCAACTACCGTAATGTTTGAACCTCTCCCACCTTCACGACAGCTCCTTTCACCTGTAAAACAATTAAAATCTGTTTTAGAATATCAAGAAAACTATGAAGGAAGAGGGATACATATTGTAAGAAATTGATTATCAATGCAAGGAGTAAGAATGATGAAGGTAGAACCTAATAAGCAGATGTCCCAACACTTAATTTAAAACCCTTTGGGAAGCTATTTTTACCCAGCCTTGGGTAAGTTGCTACAGGTGCAATGATGAGCAGATAGCCACCTGCCGAGAATAGGAACCATGATGTCTACAGGCATGCAGCAGAGGCGGTATGCACCAAGTCGACAATCTCAATAACAACTATAACATTATCTATGACCTATTTTCAATGGAGTAAAAATATGAAGAAAATTGACCGCATTAAAAATTTCAAGGCCATTGTCAACTACCACCTAGCATGATAAAATATTAAGGTGGACTTGATCCTTCCATAGCCCCAACTCAGTGTAGGATTCATAATGATGTTCAATAACTAGCCCCCTTTCCAAAGAGGTTTTGTGACTCTAGGGTCTGTCATTTGCATACTCCAATGCAATTCTGTGTAGATGGTAGGTTTAATATTGAAACAGGCTCATGTCAAACTCAATCGATTACTTAATTATTTGCAAGGCACTAGACTTTGATATATTTATAGCATTGGTGACATCAAGTCGCGGCCGGGTCTTGGGGCACAGGAACCCAATGCAATTTCACCTCCACTAGACCAATGGTAGCAAAAAAAAATACAATTAAAAAATAAACCTTAAATAAAATTTGTATTGAATATTGCAAAACCTTAATCTAAAAACTCCTATAATTTTTTAAATTACTCGAGAGTAATATACCTGAGCGATTCATATATATCCCCTTGTTGAGTACATAATAATGTTACATGAGTTTCCAAAATTTGAATTCCCCATTAAGCCCTACGATATGAGGACGGAAAAAAAATTAATGTAGGGGTTGTGTAACAACCTTCGAGAAAAAAATGGAAATCTAAGGTTAAAACCCTTATAGAAATAACCTCACGATCATGGTTATCATTATTATGAATACTAGAAACAGTGAATAGAAACCTTAACTCGTTAAACAAACTAAGGTCATATGCCAAAAGGAAGTTATACCTGCAATCTAGCGAAAACCCATTTCCTCGCTTGAATGGTGGAATCCTTGATTTGAATCACGTGCTTTCCAAAACGCAAGTTGCAAAGCTACTCTCCAAAATTCTGCATGGAATAATGAATCTAGTATAGGGAAACGATGGTTTTGTCCTAGGATCCAAATAATCCTTCATAAAAGAGGCTCAAACCCTAGATCTCCATACAACCCGTGAGAATCTAACTTGTTCATAGATTAGATGTCTGACCTGACCATTCCAAGATTTTATGCAAGTATCCCATTCCAGGGAACACGATTTGATCATCACTCTACCCAAGCTTCCTCTCCGTGATGCAATTCCTATAAGATCCATTAGAGTTTCCCTTTGAAAAATGTTATTTTTTATTTATTTTCTCTTTTCCCTCGCAATATCTTTTTTAATTTACCCATTTTTCCCACTCATTCTCTTTTTCCTAATTTGTCCTTTTTTTATTTGTTTTCGCTCTCTTTATTAGATTTAATTTTTTTTATAAATTGGTTAATATTAATATATTACAATAACAACTATATTATATAGATATTAATATATTAACTATATAATAACTATATTATATTAATGTTAGATATATATTGTGTATATACTATATTAATATATTAAATATATTAACATTATATAGTATATTAAGTGTATTTAGCAAATTGTTGTGCAAAAGAAGGTCTCTTCTCCCACAAACAAGGGGGTCTCATACACAAACTTGGTGTCTCACGTGGCGGTGACCTTAAAAATAGATAATGATGATGATGNTATATATATATATATATATTGGTGATTTTTGCAGGGGAGGGACTCGAGGGAACTTTAGAACTTTCTAAACTTAGGCACGAAGAGAACCATGATGAATGAATGCGTATGGAGAATTAATGGAGGTTGTGAAATTGACAATTCTTAACTAATGCAACGAAAAATACATGAACTCGCTGAAACTTTAATAGACTGTCAAGAGGGTCAAACGATAATGGTTTTTTTCGAACAGAATATGAACGTGATCAATACGATAAGCCAAACACAATGACACCAACTTCGTGACATGACATGCATGAGGAGAACCATGACGAATGGATGCATATGGAGAATTAATGGAGGTTGTGAATTTGACAATTTTTAACTAACATGACACAAAATACATGAACTTTCTGAAACTTTAATAGACTGCCGAGATGGTCAACCTACAACAATTTTGTTCAAACAAAATATGAATGTGACTAGTATGACGAGCCGAACGCAATGACACCAACTTCACGACATGGAAATTCCCAAAGGGAAATATGACAAATATCCAAGACTCAACTCAACTGGAACACTATGATGATGCACAAGTTGCAACTTGGTGGATCTGTCGAAGGGACAACATGGAAACAAAAATGTTGAAATTTAGTAAATTGTACAAATTGTACAAATTCAATATCAAATTGTAATTTCCCATAGTGAGAGTGACACAACTAAAAATGACCAAAATAAACGATCAATTCATATTCTTAATGTTATTGTTATGTGGCCATATTTAGTTTAGTTACTTATTATTTGGTCATATATTTTATCTCATAACCAAATTTGGTCATTTATCTTGGTCATTTCTAGTCTACTTTCTTAAAATTGTTTAATTTTAGTCATTTATCCCTTGACAAAACTGTGTTGACCAAAAAAATTGTTGCATGGTCATTTATCTCTAATTTTGTACTAGTGATTACATCCATCAACAAGTCCATGACATTCTTGAGAAATCCAATGTCGAGTACAAGGAAGGACATGATAAACATTGAGTTCTGTACAAATTTCAAGTGCGTGATAAAATTTGTTTGCATTTACAGAAAGAGCGACTCACAGACCCCATCACAATATTCGTCCACTTTAATATGGATTGTACACCATCACCAAGACAATTGGTGAGAATGCCTTCAAATTAAGCATTCCTCCCATTCTTGGCCTGCACCTGGTATTTAATGTGGAGCTCCTTCACCCATATTTTCCACTATTATTGGACACCTCAGAAGTGACAAAGCAACTGACACCATCAAAACTCAACCCTGACTATTTGGAGCAGGATACAGTTGATCAGATCATGGATACACAAGTGAAGCACACTCGTTAACAACATGTTCAACTATATCTAGTCATCAAAGTCAGGTAGTTTTTTCAACATGGCAAGGGGCTCACTAGGAGTCAAATTCAACAGAAGTTTCCCCATCTAATGATGGAACTTAATAAAATGGATACCATTTCTTCCTAAGGGGGGAGGACTGGTGCAACTGGATATCAATGGCCACCCACCTATTCCACTAGCTCAAAACATGTTTTCTAGTTTGGTAGTTTTTCTACGGAGTTGTGTCCAAAACTTTTGGTGATGTTTAGAGGCCCTAAACAACATTTTTGGAAATCCCACAGTACAAACATAGCAAAAGGCATTCTGGGTGGGTTGAATGTACTTCGCAGCTAGACCTTTCCAATGGGTTATCGAGTGCCCTGAACAGAGATTGTATACAAAAATTATGCACCTGAGAAGTTGACACCTCAACTAACCACATCGGTACCCACAAACTTTTTTACGATTCATCTTCTAGTGTTAAGTTTTTAATGTTTAGGGTTTTTTCCCTCATGCTTGTGATAAAAAAGCCAATTCGCCTCCTTTTGTAATCAACTTGTAATAATTGGATGTAGTCACCACATCTCTTCTCAAAGATAAAGTTACCACCATTCTAGTTGCTTTTATTTGACAACCTATTATGTTTCATTCATTTAATAGAATATGAGTTTATTGTATCACTGTGTTCCTTGCAATATATATTTGTGTATGTGATTATATATATGCTCTTTCATTTTGTTCTCACATAAATTTAGATCATTGGCTGAAAGTAGGATGTAATCAATATGATATGAATTACTATGGAATATTTTTCTTGAGCAAGATGATGGCATAGGTAAGGCATCTTCCAAAAAGACAAGGTAAGGCATCTTTGATCCTCATATGTTGTAAAGTCCTTGATTAAGTTGTGATGATTAAGTTGTGAGACTCTACAATAAGATAGAAGAATCACTCTATGATCTAATATTGTTGCTAACATTTAAAGTGAAATAACCCTTTGTCACAACTCTTGAGAACATGTCTAACAAGTATAATGCTCTCAAGTAATATGGTGATGTCTCAATGTAAAGTTGATGAGAGCAAACTTCAAGGGAAACCTTCAAATTGCAACAAAGGTAGCATTTGTTATAATTAGGATGTCTAATAAACCGTTGCTAAAATAAAAATATGTAATATAGTAATAGTATTTCTATGAGTTCAACCCCCTCGACTAAAGATAAGACTTCAAAATCTCAACTCAATTACCTTTACTTTTCTCCTTTTGGTAAGGTTTAGTGCATCCATCAAAAGTTGTATGAAAACAACTTATCAATATCAAAATCAACTTTAAGTAAAACTAAACTTAAAAGATAGTAAAACTTTAAGTAATATTAAAAGAAAGAAAAAAATATTAGTCTAACTTTAAATAAAACTGAACTTTATTGCCAATGTTGTTAGTTTCAAACCGAACTGTGGTCCAAAAAAAACCCAGTCCTATATGCCTACGATGTATGGTAATGAAAGGACGATACAATCATTAGACATGTGGAACTCCACCGTCTTTAATTATAAAGTGAAAACATATTTTCATGAATTGGACACCATCTTTCTCGCACAACACAATAAGTGGTTTCAAAAGAATCAAACACCATGGTGGTACCATAGAGTGAGAGTGGTTTATAAAATTATCCAAATTATTCACAATCATATACAACTATATGATCCTTATGTCTCTTTCCAATATAATATATTTGGTATCTCTTAAGCATGTTGCTATGATTATTCGGTTATAATGGTATTTTTCAAATCAAGAAATGATTGTATATAGGTGTTTGAATTATAAAATGTTATAAAGAAGGCAGCAAAGTCTTAAGTCTATGATATGACAATGAAGGGTGAATGGATCATTTCGCATGGTCCTCCTGCCAACATTAGTTTCTTACAATATTTAAATAACTATATGTGTACTTGTCAAAATGATTATGCGATCATGTGTTAGAATGATTTGATTCCTCATGGATGATGTATAATCAATGGCTCCACCTCAATAGAGCAAAGCCTAGTGAGCTTGGATTACAACAACTAGCTTTCATTGAATTCGAACTAAAGTATTTTTTTTTAACATATAAGATCTTTTACACATCTAATCTTATAGTAAACCTTGTGAAATGGAGAGCAATAAGCACCCCGCTGCGCAGCAATTAATGTTGCGACTGTGGGGCACAGCAACCGTCGAATTTGATCCCACTGTTGATCCAACGGTTGTTGTGCCCCACAGCGACAACATTAATTGTTGCACTGCAAGGTGTTTATTGCTCTCCTTGTGAAATTGGGGTTAGCCTATGTGCAATCATTGACCTTAAATTGGGTGGTTGAAATTTTCTTTTAATGTGACTTTGTCCTCGTAATACGGAGTGGTTGCTATTGTTCGGACAATTCATTTTTTTAGATATATCCATTTAAAACAAAATAAATACATTATTTTTATATCCTCAATGTAATAGTTTTTCAAAGGTATATTTGCCTTTATGCATCAAATCTTTGATTGGCTTGATGTTAGATCCACAACACCAGATATAGGTTGGTCTCACTTGATTTTGATGATGTTTTATGTCTGGTGGCTTCCTCAATCAACAACAATTGAAAACAAACCATAGAATCTAAGATGCCCTTAAACGAAAAACCCTATGAAACCAATGAATGAGAACCTGTTATTGGCATAATACTTGACGCTAACACTTTGGGCCAGGTATCCCACATGGTCCTATGCTTGTTAGGCCCCAAGTTATGCTTTCAGTCAACCAATAGTGATGTGTCTTAAATTAGACTAGTCTTTGGTCCACCAAGCCATTTATAATTGGTACGAATACTTCCAACCCCCTGCACCTATGCTCGTATGGAAATGGTGGAAGAGTGATGGGTGAGGCCCACCTTGCAATAAGTTGTTCTATGGGGATATCTTTGTTTTTAGCTATCACTTCTCTTTAGTTTTTTATATTAACCATTCCATAACTTTAACTTTGGTATTTAAAGTAAATTCAACCAATAACAAAATGGATAAGGTTTTTTTTTAATTTTTAATTAAATTGAATGAGTTTTATCAATAAATTTAGAGAAAATATGAGTTCACAACATCTATTTCATAAGATTTCTCTATATTCACGTGTAAAATCAATTAGTAAAGATACTAGCATAGATCCATTTTAAATCCGTACCTATCAAGCACCGAAAGGGATCCAATTCTTTGAGGTGTAATTTTTTTTTATTCTTAAAATTTTTATTACTTAAAAAAATTGATCAGTCTAGTTGCTTGGTTTAAAATAAATTTATACTTTCTTTATTTTTTATTTTATGAGCCAATATGGATTTTTTAAATAAAATTTTAATTGGTAGATTTTTTATTTAGTTTTTATCTGGTTCTTATTTTTTATTTTATGAGGTGACATGAATTTGTTTAGTAATTTTTTGTTAACAAAAAATTGTGTATATTAAGTTAAGTGGCAACATCTCTCATAGTGAATGGTATAGCACCTCACTACTCTTATTACAATTGTTGGATAATACCAGCGTAGATCCAAATCCTAGGCTCTATCAAGCGCCGAGATGGATCAAATCTCTCGAGGTGCAAACCTCTTCTTATGTGTCCATTGATTTGATTCAAACCAAAAGACACATCTTTTTATTTAAGGTCCACATATAATATTTTTATTATTAATATTTAATATTATTTATGGTCGACATATAATATTTTTATTATTAATATTTAATATTATTTATGGTCGACATATAATATTTTTTATTATTTTTTATTTTGTTAAGAACGAACATTGCATCATTTTCCCACACATGGTTTTAAAACCATATGCAAGGCCCTCCTACAACCATGGGTTGTATAGAAGGCCTTGCACATGGTCTTAAAACCATTTGCAAGGCCCTCCTAAACCATGTACAATAAAACCATGGGTTGTTTAGGAGGCCTTGCACATGGTTTAAAATGGTTTAAAAACCATGTGCAAAGCCTCCTAAACCATGTACAATAAAACCATGGTTGTTTAGAATGCCTTGCACATGATTTTAAAACCATGTGCAAGGCCAACCTTTTTTTTGGATAATTGAATATTGTGTTTTTTTCTTGACCCACATACTTTTTTTTACGGATAATTAAATTTTTACTTTTTTATTGTTTTGTTAGGTAGGAAGATTACATCTCCCCCATATTAGATTGTTTTGTGGCCAACATTTATTTTGGCTTATTAGAAAATTTATTTTTTATTAATAAAAATAACGTTACGAAAGTGAGATTATTTTTTATTTTGTGTTACAAAATCTCTCCCATAATATTCACTATCACTATTATTTTTTGTCGACATGTTACAAATGTTATAAAAGTTATATCACTTTGCAAGATCTCTCCCATAATATTCACTATCACTATTATTTTTTGCCAACATTTTACAAACATTACATCACGTTACAAGATCTTTCCCATAATATTCACTATCACTATTATTTTTTGCCAACATGTTACAAATGTTACTAGCATTACATCACGTTACAAGATCTCCCCCATAGTGAGTTGTAAAGCGCCTCTCGACGCAACTAAAATAAAGAAAAATATATATATAAACAATAATGATTATTCCATGATAGCTACAATTATTTACTCCACATTATACATTAATAAATAATTTAATAAAAAATTTAATAAATTAATAAACTTAATAAATTATTAAACTTAATATTTGACTTATGATAAGTTATATTAATTTAAAAGGAAAAATATCAATTTAAATAAAATAATAAAGAATAAAAAAAACCATTAACTTATCTTAATTTTAACAAAATAATAATGTAATAATATAATAATAAATAAAAACATTTTATCATATTCACAAAGTTTTGAATGCCCAAAATATAGGAACTAGTTGTGAAGAAATTCATAATCTATTGATGTTGGAAATATGGGAGCAAGATGGATACCATTCCTTAGGACTTGCATCTCCTTCTAATGCTTGTTTTAAGGAACATCGACATGTATCCATTATAATAACCGGCGCAATATTTGTAACGAAAATTTTCAAAATTAAAAAACAATTTTAGATGCTCCTTTTAAAGTGGGTCAAGATTCCGGCAAGTTTTAAAAAAAGTAAAGCCAATTTAGATCTTCCCCTTTTAAATTGGGTGAAAATTGGGATTTGATGATCATGTTTTATATTTTTCATACCCATAGACAACGAAGAAGTCCTCTTGTACTGTATTTAAATACTTATTTCTTTATATGCTAAAGTATAAAATATAGATGATTGGAATTTCTGGGTTGGGGGAGATCACTCATTTCTGTGAGTTGAATTGCAGTTGTGCATGCACCTTCGCTCTGCACTCCAATCCGATCGTTGCACTGGATCGATCAAATCAAGACGAATTGCATGAGTTGAGCGTTCTGCATCTGACTTGTTGGTCTACATGCACCACGATTTGCATGCAACTCCACTACTGGGTCATTCTTCTAAATTGGACAGGGGAGGTAAGGCTAAGAAATATGCCTTGAAGTGTTGAGGCATGCATGCAAGCTCTACATGCGGCCACGTTGCTGGGGGGCAGGGTTCAATTTGTGCATGCTTGGGTCGATGAGGGGTCAGTGATTGCCTTGCGGGGTCAAGGATTTGAGGTCGATAGGAAGGAGCTAATCCAATGGGGACTGAGGGGGTGGATCCAGGTCGCCCACTGCCCCTTTCATGGAATTCGAGAAGCTTGTAGCTGAGCAAAGCAGTAAGGCACCTAAAGGAGTCCTTCCGAAATTCGTGAAACAGATTGAGGAGGTTCTGGTGGTTGCTCTGTCATCGGAGGACATTATCCGTGTGGCTCTCTCGCTGGAAGACCGGGCATTGATTGGGCAATTTACTGGACTCTGGTCTTCACCAAAAACCACTGAGAGATGGGTTCAGAGGAACTGGGGGCCTTTGATCTCGAAAAATGTTGCATCTTACTCAGTAGGCCGAGGATACTTCTTATTTGACTTTGAATCTAAGGATGGCAATGACTTAATCTTCTGTAATGGACCCTACTTCATGGGTTCGCGAGGAATTTACTTAAACGGTTGGACACCAGACTTCGACCCAGAGGAAGACATTCCTAAGGTTGTCCCAGTTTGGGTTAGGCTCCCAAATCTACCAATGCATTTCTGGAATCCAAAATCGCTAAATGCAATTGGAAATGCCTTGGGAAGGTATATCGACATGGAAAGCCCAAAATATCAATATGCATGTGCCTGCATCTACGTGGAGGTGGATCTACATTAGAGGAAATTTGGGGTCTAAAATGGGCCTTATAAGAAAAAACACCAACAATAAATTTGTGGGTTGGAATTCAAGAACCAATAGAATTTCAATAAAATGAGTCAACCATAATGGTTGAATTGACATATTTGTCATAAAAGAAAACTATTTTTTTTGTTCGTATTTTCGATATATCTCCCTGTGTTTTTACTCAAATTTCAAGCAGGAGAGCTCGTTGGTTTTTTTAGGTATTTCTTGTTTTTGGGATAGCAGGGTCCGTCAAAAGTATGCAGTCTGCATACTCGTTGGATGTGGAATTAAATTCCGCATCCAAAGAGCTCTTCTGATCATAATTTGAGGAAAAGCACAGGGAGATATGTCGAAAATACGAACACAAAAAGTAGTTTTTTCCATTCTTACTCCAAAATTAATAACTATTATTTTAACTATTATTTTATTATTTTCCTTAGGAGGCCCATTTTAGACCTCAAATTTCCTCTAATGGAAGCTGGATTACCAGAGGTAATCAAGCTCACAGTAGGGAACTGGTATCGCTATCAAAAATTGGACTACGAACAGTTGCCATTTAAGTACAGAGTGTGTCATGAATACAAGCACTTCTACCAAAACTGTCCGCAAAAGCAAGAGGATCAACAGGAAAAAGAGGAAGGATGGAAAAAAGTAAAGAAGAGCAAGACCAAAGCAAAAAGCGGAGAAGTGCAAAAGAAAGAAGGGGAAAAACGAACAAAGGAAGTCTCCACTGGAGGGTAAGGCAAATGAGATTAGGAGTGGGCTGATTGAAATAGAAGAAAATTTCACCACTAGAGAGAATAAAGATCCAGAAAAAGAAGTTGTCTTATCAGATAAATCTGAGAAGTATAGCACCTCACGGATCTAGTCAGATTCAGGAGTTGAGGTGGTAAAAGAAGGGGGAAATCAGGAAAAATTTGAGGAAGAAACCGATAGTGAGGAAGAGGAAGAAGAGGAGGGGGAGATAGAGATGGCTATGCCAAGCAAGAAGAGGTAAAGAGGAAGGAAATCAACCAAAGAAATGAGGGAGCAAGCCACCTATAAGGATAAACTGCAAGGCTCTAAGTTAACATTGGAAAAACTTCTCTGAAACACCAAAAATACTCGCCAGCAAGGGAAATTCCAGAAAGGGATTCCCTCGTTTACCAAGAGTAAGTAATGAAGGTCCTCTCCTGGAACTGTAGAGGTCTAGGAAGCAAAATTAAGGAAAAAACTATGAAAGACTTGATGAGATTAGCCCAACCAGACATCTTATTGATCCAAGAAACTAAGATGGAGAAAGATACATTTCTCCAAGTAAATGCAAACTTCTGGAAGAAAGGAGGAGGAACCGCAATTAGCTCGAGGGGAGCCTCCAGAGGAACAGGAACACTCTGGGACGACCAGAAATATGAATTACTTGAAACCAAGCATAGCCCACATTGGATTCTAACTACGTTGCTGCTGAAAGAATCTAATATCCAAGTAAGACTCTTTAACATTTATGTATCGATATCTTATGCATAGAAAAAAATTTGTTGGCATCTACTCCGTGATGAAAGAAGTAACTTGCTGGGCATTGTTATCCTAGCCGAAGACCTTAATGTCATCCTTAATCAAGCTGAAAAAAGAGGAGGATAATCAATCAGATATCCGATCAGGGAGCAAGTCGATGATATTGTAATGGATTGGGGTCTGTCATATGTAATTCCAACTAAAGGAAAGTATACCTGGAATAATAAGAGAATGGGGTCGAGGCATATTGTTGCCAGGCTGGATAGATTTTTGGTGCAAGACTCCTTTCTTCTTCTTAGGTTGAACCCTTATTCCAAAATCCTGGCGTTTGGGGGATCAGACCATAAGCCTATCACTCTCGAGATGAAGAAAGACCAGAACCTTGGCCCTATACCATTCTGGTTCAGCCCTCTGTGGGCCTCCCACAATGAATTCATGGGGTTAGTTTCCAAAGCATGGTCGGCTACGGTCACGGGCTCACCATTCTATATTTGGGAAGAAAAACTTCGTAGAGTCAAGAAAGCACTCAAGGATTGAGCAAAAAATTTAGAAACTCCTTTCCAAAAAAAAGAAAAAACAACGATTATGCTTGAGGCCCAGCAGATTGCTATGGAAACAAGTCAGATCTCAATAGAGGTGCTAAAAAAGGAAGTGGAATTGCAACAATAGCTTCACGTTGCCTGCAGACAAGAAGCAGAAGTGTTGAGACATAAAGCCATATGTCTCTGGCTACAAGCGGGAGATCAGAATACTGGCTACTTTCATAAGCAAGCAGAGGCAAGGAAAAACTACAAAGTTGTGCATGAGATTCACGCCCAGGAGAAAATCATTCAAGATTTTGATGAAATCAAGGTAGAAGCTACCAAGCATTTCAACGAAATATACACAACAGAATTCGGCCCCAACTCTGAAAATGAGATCGTGGAATTAGTCCCAAGGATCATTAAAAAAAAGGGAAATGACAAGCTGACTCAAGAGATCACGTTGGACAAAATGAAAGCTGCAGTGGATGACATGAAGGACGACAAGGCACCAGGCCCTGATGGGTTTAATGCAAATTTCATAAAGCCTTGCTGGGAAATTGTTCAGAAAGATTTATTTAAAATGGTGAAAAAATATTAGAGATGTGAAAGAATTGGTGGAAGCACAAATTCTGCTTTCCTCACACTTGTCCCCAAAGAGAAAGATGCGAATTCATTTGACAAGTTTCATCCCATTTCCCTGTGTAATATTGGATATAAGATAATCACCAAAATTATGCCTAGGAGGTTAAAAAACATCCTTCCATATATCATACCTGAGAACCAAGGAGGCTTCATTAAGGGCCGGAGAATCTAGGATAAAATCATCTTGGTTCAAGAGGAAAACCATTCCAACTTGCAGAATGGTGAAAAAGGTATGGTTGTGAAAATAAATTTATCTAATGCATTTGATAGAGTGTCTCATTCATTTCTCCTTCAAGTTATTGTAACACCCCAGTTTTGACCCCGTTGTATTAAATGTACATGATGTATATATTGTAATTAATCATGGTGTGGAGCTAAAGGAAAAAGCCCCACCATCGATTTGTCTATGGTATGTTTCGACGATTGGAATCACTGTCGACAGTCTATCATGGTACACGGCATATATTAAGTTTTGGCATCATGTAAATATGCATTTTTAATTAAATAACCCCAACCAGCTATGTCAATGCAACCATATTGAAAAGGGCATGATTTTCCTAAGGATAAGGGGGGGCAAATTGTTAAACCTTGAACCAATGGGGAAAAATCCATATGTCACCACCCTGTTTGATTTGCCCATCTTTCCTTGTCTTATCCAACTACCATTTGAATGCTCTGCAGAGTAGTTGAGGCAGTTATTTTGCTGGGGAGTGGAGTGTGGTAGGACTGGGAGTGGAGTGTGGTAGGACTGTCAGTCCTTTCCCACACGCACACTCCACCAGCGAATCGAACCTCACGTTGGGTAGAAGAAACGACTACACCCATCATTCCACTCTCTCCACGACGATGCTGTGGACACTCTCCATTCTCTCCACTACGCCATTCTTTCCATTGTCGGCTCATCCTCACGCATAGGTGGGAATTGTTCATTCTCATGCAGGGAAAAATGTCTTGTGTCTCACGCAAAGGATTCTTTCCTGTTTTGGTCTCACGCAGCCAAGAGAAGGAGTCGTTTCCATTGTCGTTCACATTTTCCATAGAGAGGAATCTGGTGTGTTTCCATCCGTATTTGGGATCTGGTGTAAAATTTCTCTCACACATAGGTTGGGAGGTTGATTTTCTTCCCCGTTGCGGTCTGTGTAAGTCTTCCCGGTGGCTTCATTGTTGAGAACTGATTGTGGTTTCCCCACGTTGTTGGTTGTGTCTGTTTTAGATTTTGGGATTGCTATAGGTTGTTTTGGAGTCGTTTTGGCCACGATAGGGCCAAGAACGGATCAGGAATTGTTTTTCCTGTCTAAGCTGTGAATTGCTTGTTTGTTGCATGTATGCAGTGGTTAGTCTTCGGACTGTGTTGGAGTAGGGATGAAGGCTTGGTTTTTCTTGATAAACCTGGAGTGTTTGGGAACCACATAGACAGAGCTAGAGGGATGGCTTTCTTCTCCACAACCCCTGAATAGCACTGGAAGGGAGGTCAGGGCCTGAGGGACTGTGTAGCAGAGAAGGGACTGATTTCCTTGTGTTGGGTGTTTGTGGGTGTGCTAGAAGTCAGGCTAGTTCTGGTGTAGGTATCCTTAGCTCTACAATGAGCTCACCAGTTTAGCATATGACCCTTCCCAGCTCCTTGATGGCCTGATAAACCTGACCATGTTGGCTTGGCTGTCTTTTTGATAGCCTGATAAACCCAACTGTGTTGGCTTGGCTGTGTTTTGTGTATCCTTGGCTATGTGTAAGCCTGCTTGTTCCTTATTCATTGGGGAATCATGCCCAGCTCGGGGGTGGCAGCATTGCTGAGAGATTCAGGAGCATGCTAGCCTATGGTTGGGTGGAACGTTGCAGCGACATAGGTGGTTGTGGGATGAGTTCTTTATGAGATAAGTAACCTTGTCTATTTTACTTCTGCAATCATATTTACTATTAATGAATACAATGAACATGTTGAATGTTTGAATGAATGTATGTTTGCTTCCGCTATGTATGTGAATGATTATGCATCTTAGCATGTTTTATGTTCAAGCATTTCAGTTTTATATGTATGTACATGTTCATGGGGCTAGTTTCCCAGATGGTTAATGTTATGGTAGCGTCCTCTTTGTCGGTCAGAGGGTCGGGGACGCTACAGTTATGCTTGTTTGTTGCATGTATGCAGTGGTTGGTCTTCGGACTGTGTTGGAGTAGGGATGAAGGCTTGGTTTTGCTTGATAAACCTGGAGTGTTTGGGAACCACATAGACAGAGCTAGAGGGATGGCTTTCTTCTCCACAACCCCTGAATAGCACTGGAAGGGAGGTCAGGGCCTGAGGGACTGTGTAGCAGAGAAGGGACTGATTTCCTTGTGTTGGGTGTTTGTGGGTGTGCTAGAAGTCAGGCTAGTTCTGGTGTAGGTATCCTTAGCTCTACAATGAGCTCACCAGTTTAGCATATGACCCTTCCCAGCTCCTTGATGGCCTGATAAACCTGACCATGTTGGCTTGGCTGTCTTTTTGATATCCTGATAAACCCAACTGTGTTGGCTTGGCTGTGTTTTGTGTATCCTTAGCTATGTGTAAGCCTGCTTGTTCCTTATTCATTGGGGAATCATGCCCAGCTCGGGGGTGGCAGCATTGCTGAGAGATTCAGGAGCATGCTAGCCTATGGTTGGGTGGAACGTTGCAGCGACATAGGTGGTTGTGGGATGAGTTCTTTATGAGATAAGTAACCTTGTCTATTTTACTTCTGCAATCATATTTACTGTTAATGAATACAATGAACATGTTGAATGTTTGAATGAATGTATGTTTGCTTCCGCTATGTATGTGAATGATTATGCATCTTAGCATGTTTTATGTTCAAGCATTTCAGTTTTATATGTATGTACATGTTCATGGGGCTAGTTGCCCAGATGGTTAATGTTGTGGTAGCGTCCTCTTTGTCGGTCAGAGGGTCGGGGACGCTACAGTTATGATAAGATATGGGTTTGATCCTAGCTTCATCAGGTGGGTCAAAGCCTGCATAAGTAAGCCTTGGATTCCCCCCCTAGTTAATGGAAGGGTGACTGGCTTCTTCCAAGCCTCACAAGGATTGAGGCAAGGATGCCCGCTCTCGCCACTGCTCTATGCAATCCAAGCCTCTGTTTTTAGCTTTCAACTTGAGAAAGCTAGAAGGGACCAAGATTTAATAGGCATTGAGATGGCACGAGGGACAAAAGACATCAACCATGCACAGTTTGTTGACGACACAGTCCTGCCTAGAGGGGCCAACCAGCTAATAACCAGAAGGTTTAAAAATGAAATGGATTTCTATTGTCAAGCCTCTTGAAGTAAGCTAAACCTTAGAAAGAGCATGATTTAAAACTGGAATATCAACCTGAGGGAGATGACTGGAATCTCCCGCACCCTGGAAATTGAAGGAGTAACTAATTGGGACTCCTTTAAGTATTTCGGGGTTCCAATTTTCAAAATTAAGCAGAAAAGCTTGGACTAGAATCCATTAATTGAAAAAAAATTAAAAATAATTCTAACTTGGGGAGGAGTTTGGTTAAATCTAGCTAGGAAGCTTATTTTGATTAAAGTTGTATTGAACAGCTATCCCCTATACCAATGTTCTATAATGTTAGCTCTGCCCAAAATTCTCACAAAGATAGAAAGCATGCTTAGATCCTTCCTTTGGCAAGGAGGGAAAAATGGAGGAGGAAATAAATATGCACTTATCAGTTGGAAGAAGATTAAAATGTCATGTATGGAAGGCGGTCTGCAGATTAGAGATTTGAAATTTCAAAACCTGGCGATGGGAGCCAAATTACTTTGAATTTAATAGACAACAAGCCATCCTGGAGTAGTCAGGTGCTCTGGAGTAAATACTTTAGAGGCTCAAGACTCCGGTGTCTAGATACTTATCCGAGGAATAAGTATGGATCTCTCATTTTTTCTCTTTGCAGGAAGGCACTAGGCTAAGTTCAGGGATAACCTCCATTGGATACCAGGTAATGGTAAGAAGATAAGGCTATGGCAGGATTCAATTATGGGGAAACCTGTTCCACCATTTCTTCCAGGGTTCAAATGATGGACCGACAGGCAAGGAATTAAAACGCTATGGGATATATCTCAATGGGACAACGACCCTCCCTTCCAATGGATCGGATGGACTACGCGGGAGTGCCCAGTTGAAATAGAAGTAGAAAAAAAGAAATTCTTGGATTATTTATCAGGCTCTCCACCAGTGGCCATAAGGAAGAGGGATAGGCGTGGATGGGGTAGTTGCACGAGTCTGTACACTACTTAGTAAGGCTATAGAGTATTCTCGACCATTCCAAGCACACCCAATAACCCAGAGATCTGGAAAAAATGATGGAAAACAGTCACGCTGTCGAAAATTGATATCTTCTACTAGACGTTGGTGCATGGGAAGATATTGACCGACGAAAATTTAGAAAAGAGAGGGATCAAGGGGCCATTCTGATGCCCTTTGTGTTGTTAAAATAATGAAACTATTATGCATATGTTATTTGAATGTACATATGCCATATCCGTGTGGAGTCTGCTAATAAATCCTTGGTTTGGCAGGGTTGAGATGCCTGGTAACGTGCAACAATGTTTTACTAATTGGGAAAAGGAGTTCAAGGGAGATCTGAATAAAACAAAAGGAGTGAAAGATTGTTGGATGAAGCTCCCAAAGATTGTCTGCTGGCACATTTGGATTGAGCGTAATCTCATAAATTTTCAGATAAAGCTCATCCTCCAGGCAAGATCGTAGCCAAAACGCACGCTCTCATGGGAGAGATTATTAAGATCAAGGTGACTCCCAAAAATAAAACAAAACTTGCTGCCAACGAAATTATTTGGATGCAAACCTTTAGTTTCTCAGATGTAGACAGAGGTATGGTCGTGAGGAAGCTGGGAAATAAGGTTAGATAAGTCCCAATTTGGAAACTGGATGAAAGAGAGGAGAATAGTCAAACTTTTCTTCGAGGGTGCCTCAAAGGGGAATCCAGGGATGGCAGGAGGAGGAGGGGTCATCATTATCCCCGATGGGAAAATAGAAATGGAATATTTCTGGGACATAGGAATTGATTCAAATAATATGGCTGAAGCCTACGGGCTCTGGCAAGGAATAAAGTAGCTAAAAGAAAAGGCAATTGAGGAAGCCATAGTTGTTGGAGATTCTCGAATAATAATTCAGGTGATGAATGAATTAAGTCAGAGTCGAAACTTAAGGTTGGATAGGCTGATCAAAAGAATAAAGACCGCCTCAAAGACTTTTAAGCGGTTAGAGTTATTTCATGTGCTTCGAGAGCTAAATGATTTGGCAAATCAAGCCGCTAATAAAGCAATTGGACTATGTAAAAATGAGCTTTCGGTAAATCTCCATTTATACTCAGAGTTACCACCTTAAGAATCAAGATTTTACGAGTCCGTTTGATTATATGTCTGGTTGTTGGTCAGTGCTAGATCGTAAGCGAATCTGCAAGCACTAGAGGATCTGGTTTTCAATAAACTAGATTGATGTAATTTTTTCAATGGTTCCTATACTGCTCTTATAATACAAAACATAATTGTTTTTGTCCAAAAAAAAATATAAAATATATTGCAAAATTCCTTTTTTAGAAAGAATATTTAGGTTCATACTTTGGCTGGAAGGGCTTTGTCCTAGTTCCAAACCTTAGCATAACTTAAAGAATTAGAGAAAGTACCTGATTCCATAACAATACCACTAATAAATTTGTATATCATTGTTATAATTGAGTACAAAATTAAGATACAAATACTAAATTATTAAATGAAGTTAATAAATTAAATATATTCTTTTTAATAATTTATTTATTTATATTATTAATTTAATTATTTTGACAATTTTAATCATAATAAAATTTTAAAAATTATCTACATCAATTTTTTAACTCAAAATATATATATATATATATATATATATATGTAAAGTTGGCTTATGAATCCATCACTTCCAAGTTTGCTTGCGATCAACATAATTAGTGGAAACATCGTGAAGGCGACATCACAACAACCAACTGATAAATGAAGGCGACATCACAATTTATTAATTATGTCCTTCGTATTATTTGAGTTGGGTAACAAGTTTTCTCTTTGAAAATACCATGTTGTTTACTGCCAGTTCACTAATGTTATCTCTTTTCTTTCCTAAAACTCATTTTGTTGATTGTAGACTAAGTGGGAAACATAGATAAGATTGTGAATTTTGTAACTCTATTGAAATATATACACTATGCCTCTAGATGTAACTGATCTTTATAGCATATTTTACTGAGTATATGTAACAAGAATGTAGATGCAGTGGAACACTATCTATGGGAGAGGACAATTTGTAGTTTCTTTGATTTACCCAATAAATAACAAGAAGCTTTTCTTTGATTTACCCAATAAAATGAAAAGCAACTTTACCTTTAATTTCTTTAAAAGAATGCAAAAAAAAAATAGTTGGTGTAACTTAACAGAAACTAAACTTTATTGTCAATATTGTTAGTTACCCTCCGCACGTGAAGCCAAAAGCGCGTTCAAAGCGAACTCGAGATGCCCCCTCAAGCACGCTTTTCCCCTTGGAATAAGCTAGCTATGGAGCAAACCTCCCTCCATCCGACAGAGGAGGAGCAAAATCAACGTTGACTTTGCTCCTCCTCCGTCCGATGGAGGGAGGTTTGCTCCATAGCTAGCCCACGCCTTTCCCCTTCATGTGCGGAGGCTATCTCCACTCCATGTGTGGAGCCTAAGTGTCAAACCTAAGTGTGGTCCAAAAAGCGCAGTCCAGTACTAAGTGTCAAACCTAAGTGTGGTCCAAAAAGCGCAGTCCTATACTGGTAAGATATATATGGTGTAAGAGCACTTGAGTGGGCCTAATGGTTAAGAACATGTGTTATCTCCTTGGAGGTCACAGGTTCAAAACCGGCGGGGGATAGAGTTGCTCATTTGGCCTGTTGTGACAAGGCTAGAAGGGTAGGCGACCCCTGGGATAGAGGCTCACCTCGATGGGTTTCGGGACGTCTCGGCCCCTGCTAAGTCACAAGTTATTGGTATATCTGACTTGCAGGCTGTTGGATATACTCTTGGGAGGTTGCTGTTCCCATGGTTTAAAAAAAAAGATATATATGGTGTAAATGAAAGGACGATATGATCATTAGACACTTCGAACTTCCACCGCCTTTAATTATAAAGTGAAAACATATTTTCATGACTTGGACACAATAATGAAACTGGTGAAAAAATGATGAGCAGGGCCTACATGCAAGAATCTCCCAACACAAATACAATAAAGATGACATCATCAACCATAAATTGTTATAGAAAAATCCTTTTGTTTTTAGCTATTACTGTTCTCTTTAAAAAAATTATCTTAAAATTTTTTATATTAATAATTTAAGAACTTTTGTAAATTATAAAAAAAAAATTCTTAAATTAAATTAAAGAAATTTTATCATTCAAATTAAAGAAAATATCAATTCACCCATGATGAAATTAAGAAACAATTTCCATCAAAGAGTTGAGAATCCAAAAGCTTTCTCAATATTCAATTGTGATTGTAAAGTGCGTTTATAGTTTTAAAAATTAAAAATTAATAAATATTGTTCTAAATAATTATTAATTATTGTTCTAAATAAATTTATTGTTTAAAAAAAATATTTATAATAATAATAAATAATAAATAATTATTTTTAATAATAATAATAATTATTAAATAATTATTTTTAATAATAATAATAAATATTAAAATAATCTTTTTTTTTAATATTATTGAGTATAATGAGGTTTTACAGTGTAGCCTAGTATGAGGGAGATCTTGTAAGATTTGTTACTAAAAAAATAATAAACAATAAAATTTTTAATTTTTTGCCAAAATAAATGTCCACCACAAAAACAAACTAATATGGGGGAGATGTTGTAATGTTCCTACCTAACAAACCAATAAAAAATACACAATAGAGGGGAGATGTTGTAATGTTCCTACCTAACAAATAATAAAAAATTGAAAATTCCGCAAAAAAAAATGTTAGCCCTGCACATGGTTTTAAAACCATGTGCAAGGCCTCCTAAACAACTCATGGTAAAACCATGTGCAAGGCCTCCTAAACAACCCATGGCTTCATTATACATGGTTTAGTAGAGCCTTGCAAATTGTTTTAAGACAATGTGCAAGGCCTCCTAAACAACCCATGGTTTAAGAGGGAATTGCACATGGTTTTAAAACCATGTATGGGGGAAATGTTGTAATGTTTGTTCCTAACAAAATAAAAAATAATAAAAAATATTATATGTCTCCCATAAATAATATTAAATATTAATAATAAAAATATTAAATGTCGACCTTAAATAAAAAGATGTGTCTTTTAGTTTGAATCAAATCAAAGACTAGATACAGGACACACCAAAGATAACTCTTTGAGTGCAATACTTAAGATGAGGTTTGTACCTCAAGAGATTTGATCCTTTTCAGCGCTTGCTAGAGCCTAGGATTTGGATCTATGTTGGTTTTATGCAAGTGTTTGCTTCTTTTCTTGGAATCTAGCAAAGTATCTCGTGTCAAAGAGGCGCTTTACAACTCAGTATGGGGGAGATCTTGTAACGTTACTCATGTAAAGGTTGGCCATAAAAAATAAAAAATTTAAATATCCTCCAAAATAATGTCCACCACAAATACAACCTAATATGGGGTAGATGTTGTAATTTTCCTAGCTAACAAAATGATAAAAATATATAAATAAATAATTATCGACCAAAAAAAATGTCGGTAACAATAAAAAATAAAAAAAATTTAATAATCGACCAAAAAAAATGTCGGTAAAAAAAACTACACAATATGGGGGAGATCTTGTAACGTTCCTACTTAACAAAATAAAAAAAATAAAAAAAAATGGAATTATCCCCCCAAAAAAATGTTGGTCGTGCACATGGTTTTAAAACCATGTGTAAGGCCTCCTAACAACCCATGGTTTTATTGTACATGGTTTAGGAGGGCCTTACAAATGGTTTTAAAACCATGTGGAAGGCCTCCTAAACAACTCATGGTTTTATTGTACATGGTTTAGGAGGTCGTTGCAAATGGTTTTAAGACCATGTGCAAGGCCTCCTAAACAACCCATGGTTTTAGGAGGGCCTTGCACATGGTTTTAAAACAATGTATGGGGATATGTTGTAATGTTCTTTTTTAACAAAATAAAAAATAATAAAAAATATTATGTCGGTCATAAATAGTATTAAATATTAATAATAAAAATATTATATGTCCACCTTAAATAAAAAGACGTGTCTTTTGCTCTGAATCACATCAAAACTGATAATTAAGTGCAATAGTTAAGAAGCTGTTTGCACTTCCAAATATTTGATCTCTCTCAACGTTTGATAGAGCCTAAGATTTGGATCTATACTGATTTAAAACAAAATAACAATATAATAATAATATAATGCTAAATCAGAAAGATTTGAATGTCCAAGAATATGGAACAAGATGCAGAGAAAAATCCATATTATATTGAGGCAATCAATACTCTACATGCAGTAGAGTATTTAATGCGACGGCGGTCGCACTGTCCGCCGTTGGATCGCTCTTTGGAACGGATCCGACGACGGACAGTGCGACC
>LPNX011214938.1:126481-179246 GCA_001517045.1 Pseudotsuga menziesii | reverse complement strand
GATGATGACGAGGAGGATGATGATGATGATGACAACGATGGTGATGAGGACGATGTTCATGATGATGATGACGGCGATGGTGATGATGATGTTCATGATGTTAATGGTGATGATGATGATCATGTTGATGATGATGATGATGGTGATGATGATGAAGATGAGGATGAGGATGATGATAATGATGATGAGGATAATGATGATGGCGATGGTGATGATGATGATGAGGAAGGTGATGATGATGATGATGAATTATTTCACTACAAGAGGGATTTATTATTTGTGTATCATATAAAGCACATGTGGGAGCATCAGATGTCGCCATTGAAGGAGATAAGGTTGCCACTATTGGCATGATACTGGAGACATGATGCATTGGAAAATTGTAGCAGGTCATTAGGGCTATGGAAGAGGTTGCAGTAGGTCACTAGTGGAAATCCCTAGGCATCGTTATGTACCAGATCCCTCTCTCCATCACCAATCAGTGTACAATTAGTAACTAGTTTAATACTAATACTTCTAGTAGTAATAGTATACACACATTCTATATCATTTGTGTGATACCAATTGATGTATTTTAGATTAATGAACCTACAAACCTTATGTTATATGTGGAGTGTACACCAACTTGAAGAATAGAAGCATTATGATCCCAAGCATTATGTCAAAATTATGTTGGCGCTATTTGTTGGTTTCACATATCGCGCACGTGATTTATATGAACATAACGCGCTCGCATTTTGTGTTTATATAATGCGCACACGTTTTGTAGTGTTAAATCGCGCGTGCGTATTGTCAAATTCAAATTTTTATTCCCTCCAAATGATAAGGCTGAGCCTCCACCCATGCTTTCGTGGAATTCCTATTCCTATGTGTCTGCTTTGTACTTTGCTTCGGATTAACATGCCTGTGCCTTGGAGTATGATAAACCATGGCAAATTCAGCATTATATCCATATTTTCAATATGCTCGTGTTTAAAGGTTCGTTTGATTGTGCTGCACACCTCCATTTTTTATGAGATTTTAGAAACAGATATGGTTTTTTTTGCAGATTCTAAATATGTAAATTTTAACAAGAATATATAATTTTTCTATTTTTTTCTTATTTATCTTCTGTCATCACTCCTCAACTCAAAAAACACACTATTAGTGTTTCTCCTATAAAATTTTCAATTCTTGATCACTTCAAACAAAAATGGTATGGTGCACAAGTAGACACTAACCTCTACGTTCTATCAAAACCCCATTTCATGATTTTTGCATTAATACCTTCAAAGGCTGCACCCACAAAACACGTACCATTTTCGAGGTTTTCTCACTTAGTCAATTATAAAAATATTATAAAATTACTAATTTAATTTTCGAAAAATAATACCGCACTAGTACTATGGGTTCTCTACATGGATGTCAATTTTTGTAGCTTGATTCGATCATTTAGGCCCTCAAAGGTTGCACCCACAAAAACATATACCTTATAATTTCCCTGAAAAATAAAAAGTGTCTGTTAGGAAAAATGAAATTTGACATAGCTATGCAAATTTTCGATACATAAAAGTTATATATTCGGAAAGGTGATTCAATTTCCTACATTTCATGTTTTTAACTCAATGCAAGATATTTTGCATAAGTATCTCAAAAAATCCAAGTAAGTTGAGGGATGCTTGATTTTTCAGGTTTCTATTGCATCTAACGTGCACAAAAAGGTCCCTCATCTTCTTGCACAGGCCCTTACACTAGTATTAATTCCCTTCTCTCTAGTTCTTGGTTTCTCTTACTCGTGTAACATGGTAAACTCTTTTCTTGTTTTTGAGAAAACTACTCCATAAAACCAAAAATATTATTGTCCTTACCTCCTCTTCCTTAGAATCCTCTCTTGGGTAAATGGAAGGAGTCCTCCTTTGGATTCTTTCCTATCCCTATTTTTTTAGGAGAAGATCACTTTACAAAAGTTAGAAATCATGGCTATTTTTCAAGGAGGGGATTTCGATCACTTCACTAGTCATGAAGGAAAAGAAAAAACTATTTGACACATGTTTTTTCTTTCCGAAAATGCACTACTTCCCCACTTGTGGTATCATGGTCTCTTTTGTTTTGACCTCACTTAGTCAACCTTGGATACCTATATTATTATTATTTTTTATTTACATAAGTTTGAAAAGATTTGCAATATCACCATTATAAAAATAATGTCTAATGGTGCACCGCATCTAATGTCATGTATTTGTTTTAATTACAATAATACCATTCTAAAACAAAATGACATTCAATTATAAAAGTAATATCACGGGATATTACAAAAACAAGGTCCTTAGGCCCTAAAAACTTCTTCTTTGGTTCAATGGCCATGAACAAGATGTCAAACCACCATACATATCCTCTACAAGGTATCTCTATCCATTGTGAGGAATATGGACACCATTGGGAGGTTTTGTGAACCAAACTTGGGTCTCATAAATTCCAGGTTGGATATTACCCCATTAGGAGGTTTTTGAACAAATGTATAGAAATTTGGACCTTGACCATGGTGAAAGAATGGACATAAGTTGCATATGACTCATATTTGGAACTTCTTAGTATCAAGCCTCATGAATTATCCCTCAAACAACCACTTTAAATATTTGTAGGTGATCTTTGACTTGTAACTAGGAATATGGGTGTCATTTGTATGTTTTTCACAGTAAGAATGGCTCTCGAGTCCTATACCATCGCCATGTGAGGAAAATAATGGATTTAGGCCCTAAATGAAGCTTCTTGGGTTCAAAGGTCATGAATAAGGATTTTAACCACCACATGAATACACTCTAAGGGATCTTTGGTATTTGGGTGGAATATTGATACCATTCAAAAACCAAGTTTGTCACTCTATAAAGATCCCATATTGGTAGGAGCGGGGTGCAAAGAGGAGGAAATTTTGTATCTTATTTTAGAGAATATATGGTGGCATGGATATCTTGTATGGTATCATACACATTTGGTAAATGCGTAAGCAAGGCACCTACGGTGATGGAGAAGAGGACACTGCTATTAAACAAGTTAGTTTGGAGTGACTATTTGGTTTTTGGATCATGATGATATGGTGGCCCATAGAACTCTACGCTATATCTTGTTGGGTGTTTTGGGAGGAAGGCACAAAGTCTAATGAGAGATGTTATGTGTATATTATGGAAGGAACCATAGATTAGGGTTCTTCCTCCACAGTCAAGGTTTGAGAGGTTCTATTGCTGTCGATTGGTGGTGGGATGGTAAAACAACACAAAGATCACGTATAGGGTTGGAGGCGTGTGGCTAGTGGATTACGATTGTGAGATCGTGGGATATTAGGTCAATCAAATTTATTGAGTGTGAAAAAAAGTGACAATAGGGGTATATTATACTTGATCTAGAAACATGATAACACTAGGACTATTGGCATTGTTTGGATTGTCTAAGGCAACGACTTAATAATTCTAGAGGCAATGATATTGTAAATCCTAGGTTTCTATTGTGCATTGGATGCCACATTACTTGGGAAGCATAGGCATATGGAATTCTACTCATGTTCTTTTATTTTTTATTAGATTCCTTCACAAGTTGACTATATTTCTTGGTGGGGTTAAGAATATCAACTTACATATTCATTGACTTGGTTTCTTTGGGTTTAGCTTTTCCATATGGATCCTATTGGTCCATGTTGCAAAAACAACAATAAAAAACTGAAAATTAATAGTTTCAAATTGGGTTTTGCATCTTTCAATTTGAATCCATGACCTCCAAGGAACACTTGGTAACTTAAACATATGGCCAAGTGGGGCTATAATCATAATATCTATTCCATGAAAAGCATAATGAAAACTAAATTTAAAAACAACTAATGAAGCAATAAAGAAACTAGGAATAAGATAAACTAAAGGTGATGTAATGAGACCATAAACTTTAAACTTAGGTTAGAAAAGCAATTTTTTCACAATTTTTTCACAATTTTATTATTTTTATTTTTATTATGTGAATTCATTCATTTTCATTTTTATTTTATTCTAAATTAAAGTTGACCTTCACTAAATAATCAATATCATCATTATCATAAAAAGTGAGATTTGTATTTACCACCATACACATGTTATATTAATTACTTAATAGATTTTGAAATTGTACAATGATAGAAAGTTACATTACAAGAAAACTCAATATGTAATAATTCAAATTAAATGTAATTTTTCATATGAATTAGCATAGGTTTAGGGTATATAAACTTTACACTTTAGTAATCAAATGGATTGATGAGGTTCCTTAAAGAAAGAGACCTTATACACTAATTTAGTATTGGAATAGGTCATAATATTAACATTTGACTATTGTTATTATTTTATGTATATATACATTTTATTTTAATAAGAAATAATAATGCCTATAATATATTAACCTCATATTTTTACCTATAAAAATAGCTTTAAAAACAATATCTCAAAACCAACACCAAAATCATTATTACTTTTTGAAAATATAGAAAACACTTATAAATTACTACTTTGTAAAAGGATAAAAAAAACTTATGAAATGAATATTAACCTCATACTTTTACTTATAAAAATAACTTTAATTAAAACAATATCTCAAAACCAACACCAAGATCATTATTACTTTTTGAAAATATAGAAAAAACTTATAAATCACTACTTTGTAAAAGGATAAAAAAAACTTATAAAATGAAAACAACTATTAACAAAATACAAGTTGATTTAACATTTCATACTACCATCAGGATGGTAAACATCAATTCATACCAGAAAACCTTTTCATAATGTTTTAATATTTTTCTAAGAAATATAGATTAGCTAAAAAGCTTTAATCAATTTCTGATTTAAGTAGACGATGTAATATCAGTACAATTGATCTTAATCAGGATTTGGTGGCCACTCATACCACGAACACTGAAAGCTTTTATGCTGTTGATATTCCTCCTTGTCAACATCATGATTCATATAGTATGAGGCATGCGTTATTATTACTGAAAACATATTTAAACACAAAATGCGGCTGAAAGTATAAGTATAATCTCACCATCTATAAGTATAATCCATCAATCATATTTATGAGGTTAAGAATTCTATAATTGGTCAATTAAGAAGAAAGCTCTTAAGGCTATCTATATATATTGAAATGGTTGAAATTGTATATATTATTGAAATGATATAATTTAGATGTTTATGGAAAAATTAATTTATTTTGTTGGAAATATTAATTATTATTTGATTTACATATCATTTTACTTTAATTTTTTTGTGAGAATATGTAGAAGTATATTGATTTGAGGCAGTCTCTTAAGATCAAAAGTTCACTTTTTAAAGAGACCAATTTAATTTCTGAATTTAAGTTATTAGGTAGAAATTTATTACATTATTTAATGTAAGTAGGTAGAAGAATTTTAGTGTATCTATATGTAAAAGAAAAGATTGTAAATCAATATAAGTTAAAAGAAGAAGAAATAGTTGAGAGTAAGTACAAGAAAGTAGAGTAGTGAAGAAAAATAAAAACTCAGAGAAAAATTCTAAGAGCTCAAGCTTATGTGTGTTTGCAAAATATTAAGAAAAAAAGCTCTATAAAAAAAATGAAACATCCTTCTAAATTTTCAAATTTGTACAAGGCAATAAAAAAATCTTAATTTAACCTAAAACATTTAGACACCTCCATTGTAATTAACTACAATGTTCCATAGACTACATTATTCCATCGATGTCAACTTCAATAAACAGCGCACCAACAAATTCAAGATCAACAATTAGGTAAAGCACCAACAAACTCAACATCAACAACAATTAGGTCAAGCTAACGTCCTCGCCTAACGATATTTTTCATGCTAAACTAATGTACATACACACACAAATCCTCATGATATATATACGTTGTATATTATAGTATGGGATCATGCGCCTTGGCTGCAGTTTCCAGCGTAGAGCTTCCACGGGTGGCCAGGAGAATAAGTGAAGTGAGCAGAGACTAAACTGTGTTGAGTACAATTATCGCAAATCCAAAATGGTAATCGGCATGATTTTAGGAGAGACGGTGCCTTGGGAGGCCGGCCTGTTACCTGTATATAAAGCTCAATATCATAGTTTGACTGTGTGATTATATCGAGAACCGGCGGTCCAATGGGTTTTCGATTCATGCGCCCGCCTTATGTTTCGATTCAAATAAAAACCCATGTAGTGAATTTGAAGCAAAGTATCATCTGATAGTTTAGTTTTAGTTTAGCTTAGAATTCACGTTTTTCTCACACAGGATTGCGTCACCTGACGCAGTAACCCGTGGTGTGAAATAGTTAATCAAATGAATCGAACGAGAAAGTCAAGAGAAGGCCACAGTTAACGAGGAGGAGTGAGGATATAGTTTCCTCTGGCGTAGAAAATCATGATGGATGGATTAACCCACCCTCAGATTTCTGATTCTTCACCACCATGCATTTACCCACTGTTCTCCTCGGCGCCGACACTGTAGAAAATACTCTCGTTCACTAACCCTAATTTGTGGTATCTTTCACGTGAGCAGACCTATTATCAGTGCCAGCCATGTGAGCCAGCCCGTTTTCCCAAGAGAATTCACTTATATGAACACACAGTAAGTGACTAGATATAATTGGCATGCAATCAATCGCACATGAGCTTGAGGTTGAAGACCCATCTAAAATTATTAGAATCTCGAGTCCCAATTGAGTCCTATGGATTGAATCGCTGCATGCAGGCTGTACTCTTCGTTCTTCCCCAAGAAGCGCTGTCCTCAATGCAGCTGCTAGCTCAGCCTCATTATTTACTTCTGTACTTGGAGCTTCATAGATTAGTAAAACTCACAAAATTCTTGAGACTGCCAATGCTACCATTGTCAGCTCCTTACAGTCAGTTCCTGCCAGGGCGTTACAGTTGTGTAGAACTTCAAATTAATCCTTTGCTCAAACATTAAGCAACTGTGGAAATTTTTAATGACCACCTTCTCTCTTTCAATTTCATAATTTTCTAGACAATATACTATACATGTTTAGTCAAAATTTGGAATTTTTGTGGGTCAAGATCACTCAAATTTAGGTCATTAATTAAATCTACCAAGATCTGATAAACATGTGCAAAGAAATTCCACAGTTTTAATTGTTTGCTTCAAGATGCAGAAAATGTGAAGTCCTTGAAGTAAGTCACAAATATTTTGATGCTGATAAAGATTTGTTTAGTGAATGGTCATTCTGTATTACAATAAAAGAAGATAATAAAAAAGATATGATAAACATTTGCAAAGAAATTCCACAATTTTAATTGTTTGGTTCAAGATGCAGAAAATGTGAAGTCCTTGAAGTAAGTCACAAATATTTTGATGCTGATAAATATTTGTTTAGTGAATGGTCATTCTGTATTGCTATAAAATAAGATAATAAAAAGGTTATGGTCAAATTTATAATGAAAAGCTTAAATTTAACAGAATTAGCAGAGAATAGCATTACTTTAAACTATTAATTTATTGATCCAATCTAAATTTTCATCTGATATATATTAAAAAAAATTAACTTAAAAAATCTATTTAAATTATATTATGCAAATTTAACCACTCCTTTTAACTTTAATAAAACTTTAACTTACTAATAAAACAAATATCTAAATTATAATATTGTATAAATAAAAAACAACAAAAGTTTAAAATATGTATATAAAGCTAGATTGTCACATACAAGTAAGAAAAATATGCTCTTCTAATAGTTTAGATATATTGTATTGACTTTGTTAACTAACTAACTAAATTATTATTATAAAAAATATTACTATGGTAAAAAAATAACTATATTAAAATTGAAAATAAACATTTTTGAGATAAATAAGATAAAAACCAGAATTTTTTAATATAAAAATTTTTATTATCAAAATTTAACCAAAATTATATGCCAAGTATTTGACTTTATTCCTAGAAATTCTTATTATTTATGTTTATATTAAATTGCTAAAGCAAATATTTGGCATCATTCTTAGAAATTAAGATGAAGTTGTAGCCAAAGTACATCCCAGATGAAAAATAATTACTGTCCCCACAAGGCTGCCGAAACATATAAACTTTAAACAAGCTGCTCCACGTAAAGCCAAGTCTCCTATATTACACCACAAAATACCTCCAGAATATTTATCATTAGTTTATACTCACAAAAACTAAATTAGTTAAATTTGGCACAAACCTTAATCCACATTCATTTTGTCCGTTTTTTGAAAGGTAACTGTACCCATATACCCATAAAGAGTAATCTAGTCGTCTAAACACATGAGATTATAATGATTTTTATCATAGTTTTTTTTCTAGTTATTTTTTATTGAATTAGGTAATGATTTTTGGGAATTCTACATAATAGCTATCAAACTTGCATAATTTAGGTGTTTAAAGGTTTTTAAAAGTGTTGAATTTATTTTTACACTTTAAAAATTTGAATTATGGAAAAATTCTAATTCAAAAACAAAATTTTACCACATTCTAGCCAAAACCCATCTGAAAAGCAAAAATCTCTTGCTCTTGATAATTTTGAGTGAATAGAAAATATAGTTTAATTTAAAAAATATTGAATATAAATTTTAATGATCTAGTAAATTGAAATAAATGTAGTGTTAAAAAGATTTGAACTAAGATTTTAGAAACTAGAATATTTGAGATTAAAGAATTTATAAAAGATGAAAATATTTTTCTCTTTAAATGTTATGTTTGCATCTTATTAAATAGCAGTTTCAAAATATAAATATTTGATACATTACTTACCTTAATATTAACTCATCATAATTATGATTATATAGGAATGTTTCTTTTAAAAAATTTTGAGGACAAAGAAAAATAAAATAAAAATAAAAACAATTAATTCTTTACTTTTGTGGATTTTTATGAACATTGATAACAATCACCATAATGTTAATTAGTTGAATATAAGAATATTTTAGATGGTATTTTTTAAGATCATAATATCTATTAATTTTATTAATTTTAGAATTTGTCTAGTATGAAAATAGTTCAAAATTTGTCAAATATAAAAATAGTTCTCTTTAAATATAGTGGTTACATACCACATTAAATAATAATTTCAAAATATAAATATTTATTTTGGTAAATATTTTAAGTCATCATAACTCTGAAGATATAAGAATAATTAACTTTTTTAGTACATAAATAAAATTCTAAAAAGCTCATTTAGCATCTATCCACAGTTATATTTATCTATGGACATATTTCCCATGTTAAATTGTATTTAACATCTAGATATTATGAATACATTAAAAAAAACATATTTTAATTAAAAAAACATATTTTAAATTTTAAATATATTATGGACGATTATGTTCTAAGATATTGAAACGGATTTAACCCTAATTAATCATTAGAAAACTTTAGGCTCGTTGAAACTTCACACGTCACAACTGGCAGCTTCATTAAAAATTTCAAACTGAAACACAAACTTTTCTTTTTCAATTTTTGGTAGAGTTTGGAAAATATTTACAATTTCGTTGTCTGTTTATCAAAATTTTATCTCTTAAAACAAAATTATAATCAAAATGAAATTAAGAAACCATAAACATTAAAAAACAACTAATACATTTAGAATAATTTTCAGCCCACTTCCATACACGCAGCATCAGTTTCCTATGGCGACAGTCGTGCAGCTAGACATTTTAAACATTAGAATAACAGATACCACCCTACACTTGTGAGTACTTTGTATAAAACATAATAGTTTTTTATGGCAGTGTCCCCTGGTTTTGAGGTACATAGATTTGGCCATGCTGGACAGTAGACAGCTACTTTACGGCTACTTCTACTTTAAGCGAACTTGATTTAGACAGAGAGTATTGAAATCTTTAGAGTTTAATATGAACTTCCCAATGCTCTTCTCAACTCCAGCTAGATCTTCTGTTATTTTATTGCTCTCCTCCGTCTAGATTGATTGCACCCATGATCCAGTTTGAATAAACAAAAAATTGCAAAACGAGGGTCAAACGGGAGTCCATGGGTTCTTTAGTTCACAGAGAATTTGTCTGACATCGAGGTGGATGCTCAGCCTCAGATTATACAATCTGATGTTTATTACATAAAGCCCTGACAGAAGGGGTGTATGGGGAACTTGATAGAGTAAATTAATAAGGTTACAAATTTAGCAGTACAGTTTTTTCTTAAAAGTAGGGTTATAAGAAATATTATTTTTAATTGGTTAATAAATTTTTTTATATTCTAAGACAATCTAATTCATAAGAAAAATTATAAAAACATAAAATAAAGGAAAAATTTAAAAAGATAAAATAAAGGAAAAATAATAAAATAAAGACAATTTTATAGCCCTTAAGGAAACTGAGAATTGAAAATTTTGAATTTTTTTGAATTTATTGATGATGATGATGATTAACTTTCACTTAGATCAACTTTTGTCTATAGGACTATTTGGTTTACTTTAAAATCTTGTTTCTGTTCTCAAAAAGCTTTGCCAATAAGCTTTTCAAACTCACTATAAGTTAAGAAGTTATAAAGGCTTGTATTGTACCAAATACTATGAAAATCAAATCTAGCTTGCCAATAAGCTTTCCAAACTCATTATAGTTTTGGAGAGTTAAGAAGTTATAAAGGTTTTTATTGTACCAAATACTATGAAAATCAAATCTAATGTGAGTGTAAGCAAGGCATAGATGTCAAAACCAGGTCCATGGAATTTTAGGAATAGACCAACCCCTTGTTTGGCTATAATGTTCATGAGAGTTAGTTTTAATCTTGACTATATTAATTTTCTTCAGTGAACTAGTTACTAATACTGATCTTCCAACCTCCTGTTTGGCTATAAAATTCATGAAGATTAGTTTTAATCTTGACTATATTTGACTATATTAATTTTCTTCAATGAACTAATTATTAATACTAATCTTCCATCTTCCAAATTAAATTTAAATTAACCTAATTCTATTTAGTACAAATTTTCTGAATTTGATTGAATTTTTTAACTTAATCCAACTGAATATAATTATCTTAAAAAGTTTTATTATTAGTGAAATTATATTTATATTCGATTTTACTTGTTTTTTAGGATTTTGAATCCGTTCTCAAAGGACTAACAGTTGAATAGCCAAAGGCATCTCCATTAATAAAACTCTGAGTACCACACAAAACTATGATTTTGATAAACGTTTTAACGAAATTTGACCAGAAACGGAGACAATTGAAGGACTCTTTATCCCAATCAAGTATCTAGAAATTGCATCGTGAGATTCGACCCAATATTATATGTTTCATGAATAATACCACGTAAGTATATGGCCATAGTTGCTCACGACTTTCAATGATCTCCTCGTTGAACGTGAGAGACAGATAAAAGAATCAGTCTAGAACCAGCCAACTTTAATCTATTTCAATCAATTGGTCTTGGGAATGGTGACATGAAGGAAATTGGCCTTTTGGGTTTGGCAGGGAGAAGTTTCACAGGATATTTGGAAGAAGGAAATTAGTATGCGGTGGCTGTGTCTCCCACGTTCGTGGCACCCTGCTCATGGGAATTTAGTTTACTGAAAGACCAGAGCTTCCTGCGCATGCAGACACGGTTCGGGTTTTCTACTGAACAGCCCCGGATGCACGCCCTAACCATCGCTGGTAAGCCATCCCAGCCTCCATAAATGATTGGAGAAGGCCAGCAACAATCAACACCATCATTGAATCAGGGCACGAGAACCCTAATTCCAGGCTTGTTTATGAGACTGTAAAGGCTTATAACACAGGGAAAATTTTAGTTATGGAGAAGAAAAATGAATTAGACCAGGGAGATGAGATAATGCTCCCAGGTTTCAGGTTTCATCCTACAGACGAGGAACTAGTTACATTCTATTTACGTAGAAAGGTGCAGCAAAGGCCTCTGTCAATTGAGCTGATCAAGCAGCTGGATATCTACAAATATGATCCTTGGGACCTTCCAAGTAAGTTGTTTTTATTTTTTTCCTCTGTAATTTATTTTTAGGTTTTAAGATTACTGGGTTGAAGTGCTCAGTTTCTCTTCTTATGTGAAGATTTGGTATGAAGAACTTTGGGATCTGATTGATTGTCATTCTCGTCATGCTCGGCTCCCTCCTCAGTGCACTTTGCATTCTAATATTGGTTGACTGGTTGGTGTGTTAGGTTTACTTCCTCTGTGAAAAGTTGTGTACTACACTTTTAGGTTATCAAATAATGGTTGATTGCTTCTGCTTCCTCTTTGAAATGCTCTGTGTGATGATACCAGTGAAAAATAAACAGTCCCCATCTTTTCTCATTTAACTTCTTATCCCATCTACCGTTATAAGCCTTAAGATCATGTTCTGAATATATATACTTCTACTGCTGTTTGACTTATAAACATTTTAGGCTGATTGCTGTTGTGAGTATATACTTCATTTGTATCAATAAATCTCACAGTGTTATGTGGGTTTGCTTGCAATTTTACAAGAAGAGATGGCTACCATCGGAGAGAAAGAATGGTACTTTTACTGTCCCCGTGATAGGAAATACCGCAACAGCAACCGACCCAACAGAGTCACAAGTGCAGGTTTTTGGAAGGCCACTGGGACGGACAGGCCTATTTACTCTTCTGATGGGACCAAATGCATAGGTCTCAAGAAATCTCTGGTGTTCTACAAAGGAAGGGCAGCAAAAGGGACTAAAACAGACTGGATGATGCATGAATTCCGTCTACCCACCGTCGCAGTCTCCAATCCCTGCAAAAGATCTATGGACAAGGATCTCCCCCCTAATGTAAGTTGTCACATTAATATTATGCAAAAGAAAAAAAAAAGACGAATGAAGTACTTCCCAATAAAATAATATTTTCAGAAACTGGCTCGGGTCAGATTTCATGAATAGAATTTCGTAATGTTCATATTGCATATAAGCTTTCCTCCCTTTCCCAGTTTGTGTTTTGAAGAAAGGTAGATAACATAAATTGAAACATTGTTGCTAATGGAGATACTTATTTTATTTGCGTGTTGCTTATCCAAATTTTTTCGTTGTGCATATTTGAAATTATAGACCCAATACCGTGCTTCGATGAAGTAGCATAATTAACCATGCTTTTCGTAGAGTGGAGGTTACAGACTTTACAAACTGAGTTTCAATTTTAAGTAGAACAACTACCCTTTACAAACAGAGTTTCAATTAAGTAGAACAACTACCCAGGTCGTTTTTATGCCAGTTTGAGACCATAGGCTGGAGAGATATCATGCTAAGGTACGCTAAATGGTTAATGGTTACTATTGGTTTCCTTTTATATATATACTCTCCCTCTCTTTCTTTCATTTATTACAAGAATATATATATGTATATATATATACTCCTACCTTTGTACTTGAATTAAGATATTCATGTAAGTTTTAATTTAGTATCAATTTAGGCAAACTCCTTACATAAATAAAGTATTCATATACAAACTTTCTTTCTAGTTTAGTATCAATTTATGCAAACTTCTTACATAAATAAAGTATTTATATACAAACTTTCTTTCTATTTAATTTTTATATTTTGAAGTTATATTTAATTTTATTTTCAAATTTAAATTTATATGATAATATTAACAGGATGCTGCGGAGAAGTTAATAATAAGGTGTACTGTAAAAGCACACCTTACTACTTAATTTAGAATAACTTGTACACTCATATAAGAGTAGTGTGGGTGCACTTACTGCTACCAGTCACTCAGCCTGCCATTGCAGAGATATAAACATCCCTACTATTCTATATATAAGTGCATTTCTTATCTCTGTTTCATCCCTGACAGTAAGAACGTCACACTCCTCTAAGTGCAAAGAACACCTCATTGATCTTGATACAAGTATACTCTCTTAATGCAATTATAGTACTAAATGCATGGTCGGAAAATGTTGCTACCTCATTCAATACTGAATAGAACTATTTATACAAAAAGACTGCCATAGAACTTCCAGCAAAGAGATGTTGCAAGAGAGTTTTAGGTATTAAAGCACATAAATATAGAACAACAGTCAACACAAATACACAGTGCCCACATGCTAAATCTGATTTTAGATAGCATGTATATGAGGTTAATTCAGTGAACATTTTACCTTTACATAGGGTGGGGTAGATCTCTGTCTTGCCGTGCAGCATAGCTGAATAGATTTCAATAGTTTACTTAGTTTGTTGAGGTTGTATTTAGATGAACGCTGTTCTAAAACTTCAAGAAGTAGTTATAAACATATTTTGTATTTTTTAAAATTTTGTGAATAGATAAATTTTAAAATAACAGTTAAAAATGTAAAAATGGCTTTTATTTTTGAACTTCATTGAGACTTTTCTGGATAAAACTTTTGACAAAGAAAGCGTAACAGAATGGTTTTAGTTAGTATAAATCAGAAAGCCTTTTCTATTTAAGGTTTGGGAAATTTTGATTTTTTTGAAAAGTGGTTCATCTTTTTAGAGGGTTTATTCATCCAAAATATCAACACTTGTTATTTAAACATGAATTTAGTATGTCTATCTTACATTACCAACACATTTATTACAAAAGAGTTCTATAATAACATATAAGTATCACATTTATTACAAAGGAGTTCTATAATAACATATAAGTATTGCATAGGAACTTAAAAGCATCATGTTACTTACAATAATTCAAGAATTAAACCTGGATAAGGAGAATATTCTAACCACATCTCAAACTACATCAAATAACCAAGAGATATTTTGATCTTTGTTTTTGTTTCAGGTATAGTTGAATAAGATTAATAGCTTACACAGTTGAATCCAAATAAGATTATGGATTTATTTTAAAACTTCACATAGTGATAGGAAAGAGCATGGATTTTTTAAAACTCAAATGGTTAAATAGCAAAAGATGCAGAATGTTTTACCAACTGTTTTAACTGTTATTTTGTTTTATGAATCGAGCTAGCTGGGGACATAGGGGTGGAATGGATTATAGTACCTTGTTGACCTGCTAGATTACGTTTTTTTAGTTCACTTTTCTTTTACAGGGTCTTCGTTTCATTTCATAGTATTCCTATTGAATTGCATATTGTCTGTATGCAGGATTCATGGGCTATTTGTCGTATATTCAAGAAAAGTACAGTGGCCCAAAGAGCTCCGCCACATATGTGGGCACCAACAATGATGGACAGAGCAGTTGAGTCAAGCAACAACAACTACATGGGCGGCCTCAACTTCAACAACAATAACGACTACCGGCCTACCGAAGTCACTCCCAATATTAATCAGACATCTGCTGCTTCAACAAACATTTCATCTCATATGGCAAGCGATCACATCCGATGCTGCAGTACTGATGATTTACAATATCCAAATTATTACCACGAACAGTTTGCAGGAGCATACAAATTGGGTACCAAGTCGGCCATGCCTGTGTCAAGATCTATATCTTTTCCAAATCTGGACTTCTCTAACACACTTGATTTTTCTCATCTGGACCCTTCAGCAGTGAAGAGCACTCTTAATTTCATGACTTGCATGTTGCAGATGCCTGCAGTTGTCGATCATAATTCTTCACAGGCACTTCCTCCTCCTAAAACACATCACCAAGATGACAATGTCTCGCCTGATCATTATCAAGCAGATGGTACTTGCATTGGCCAACAACAATCTGAGTCTCTTCTTAAGAAGAACAATATCCTTAGCAACCCTACCATATCAGGGAACGATATTACAAATCCTCTACCATTTCAGTCTAATCTGTTTGATGCCTTCAAGGATAATGTCAATACTAGTAGTCCCTGGGACATTCCTACTTCTACTATATTATAGCTTTGTGTAGCAGGGAACATGCCTACTTCAACCAACTTATAGTTTCATGTTGCAGCTCGCCCATACAAACATACACAGCACACGTATACGATAAATACACATCAAAGGACAACAAGAATCCATAGCTCCTCATACAAAACTTTCAAAATGATTCATTCACAGGAAATAAGACAGTTTGACTAGTTATAGTTTTCTTACATGTATACAGGCTTATGTCCAGAACATGACTCTCCTCTTCATAAAGTTTTCTGGGATTTGAGATCTGGCGCCTGTAATTTGTAGGGTTTTGTTCGTGTATGCATATTCGTTTGGTTTGGAATTTGCAGTCGTGGAGGGATGACTTGAGATTGTGTTCATTCCTATTACAAGAATACCAACTGCCGCTTGTTGTAAATTGATAGAATGCAATATTGCCTGCATTATATCATCGTGCTCTTTTGTATGCAAATCATTAAAAAAAAAACATTGGTTTTACTATGGCTTATGTAACTTTGACACAGGAATCCTACACTTCAAACTTCTTGGGTTATGTTTATTCAGCCTTAATTACATCTTTGGCAGCTCCTCACCATGTTTCGAGATTTTAATGGTTGGGATAGTGAAATGACCATGCAGAATTGAGATAAGAAAAATAGCTAGGGAAGGACTCTTCCACAACAGATTAGAGAGCGAGAAAGAATAAACACATGCTTCAAGTTCTTTTATGAAAATAAATTTGGCGTACCGATGCCTTACTTAATGGAAATGCCTCTTTCAATCGAAATATATTTGATATGTATCCATATGAAAGTAAGCTTAATTTTGTAATCTTTGCACTACTTCACACATTCATAATGCCATCAAGAATCAGTCATACTTCTGCATCATATTTAGAGTTCTTTTCTGTATTTAAAATGCATAACCAAAACCATAACAATGAACATGTAACCCTACAATATTCATAATGCCATCAAGATTAGCCGGACTTTACTATCGTCTTTAAGGTTTTCTTCTGTATTTGAAATGCATAACCATACCAACAACAATGAACGTACAAGCCTGTGCCATTCATAATGGCATCAAGAATTAGTCGTACTTTTCTATCATCTTTTCAGGTTCTCTTACGTATTTAAAATGCATAATCAGAACAACAGCACATTCGACACGTTACTTACGAGAAGAAACAAAAGTAGTATACTTATATTCTCTTGGTTCTTACAGAGAGAATCTCATATTAGGGCTTTTTATATTCTCTAGTAGATAGGAACCCTCTTACTAATATATTGTTTGATTGATTGATGCATGGTGAATCTCATTCTTTTTCTTATTAATGCAGACTTATTAAAGTTCACACAGGCTTATTGTATCAGTTAGAAGGTCTTAATGGTGGTAGTGAGAGTTTCAAAATAAATAATTAGGTTTTAAATAGGGTTTTAAAAGTTTTAAAATAAATAATTAGGTTCAAATAAATAATTAAGATAAATTAAGAGTGTTCAAAAGAATATTTAAATTAAAAGATATATAGCTATTATTTTTATAAGTTTTATTTTAATTTATTTAATTGAAAAATTATTAATTATATTTTAATAAATATTTTAAATATATTTTTCCCAACCTTTAAAAAGCTTTTAAAAAAAAATTACTTACTTTTTATAAAATCAAATAAGTAAGGTCAATTACAATAAAGTTGATGACTGCAATGACATTAACATGGTCATTCAGTCAATCATCATATGCCATAAAAAGGAGCCTATCAAAAACACCCACGAGCCATCATAACAACAATAAGAAACATCCATCCTGAAATGAATCATTCTCCACAAACATGACATAGCTGAAATATTTTAGATATATTATTTTAAAGTTATCATAATTTTATATTCATGAAATATATATACTTAATTATTATAATCTTTATTTTATTGAAGAAAATATAAATTAAATTCATATATATATAATCATATTATTTTAATTGGAAGTTTATAAATAATTAATAATTTAGAATATATATTTTAATTTAATATAAAATATAGAAATACTTTTAAAAACCTTGTTGTTAAGAGGAATCAAACTATTTAAAAAAAAATTAACTTTAATAATTTGTTATCCAAAGTCAATATGTAATATTTTTCATCATACTTATGATATCATGAATTTTCTTAATCAAATACTTTGTAAATGATTTAGTTTGTCTTTAAAACCAAAATTTCTCTTTAAAAAATTAACAAAAGCCTCATAAATAATTTGTTATAAATAAAAATAAGAAATCATCCAAATACCCTTGAGCATGATGTCACTCAATTTATTGAAGCTCATAGAAATGGTGTTAAGTTTTGTATTAGTGAATCCAATATAATCAAATCACCTTAAGATACTACCTAAAAATAAATATTAACAAGGGGAGGTTTGGAGAAAATAGAAAAAATTATAAGTCTTTAAATTCATGAATTTGGAAAGGCATGGTGTGGAATTGGTTTTACAACAAGTGCACTCAAAATTAAAAAATATGATCTTTAGCTTGCCATCTTGGAGATACTTGCTTTTGTTAAAGGATAAGGAATCTAATTTGTATAATTTTAACTAGCAATGACATTTCATAACAGCATTTGATACCATATTAGATTAAAGTGACTAATCTCATCCACATAATATTTTATTTGGAGGGATCGCCTATTGTAGACCACACAAGAGGAGATGTCAACAACTTTACAAATTCAAAGATGGCCTTTACTCCATTTTTGTTTTATATTCTCCTCATTTTCATAAGTTTTTACACTTGCAAAATTAGAGAGTATTATAATAGATATGAATGGATTTTTTAGTCTCTCGCATACTTGCAAACTTAGATTGCATGTAAAGAGATGATACTTAAGCTAATGAAGATTCTACACTCTAACATGAACATAAGGAACGTAATTCTATTTAATATTTTGAAACTACATACTCCAAGTGGTTGTCATCTGTGCTAGGGATCACTCACTTGCAATTCTAAATGTCTCAATTACTACCAAGCTTATCTAGCATGCTTGAAACACACAATTTTAGGGTTATAATACAACACACACATCAACACGAGTCTAGTATGGTAGATAGTGTTAGTGGGGTTGAATGTCCAATAAAATTTTCATGACCATGACATAAAGAATTTTTTCGGTTCAACCATAGGTGCCTACGAGATTCACATAGGTATATTCTCAAGCAACTTTGTTCACACGTTGAAAATGGCACTTTTAAGTTGTCAACCGTTGTCATGTTGCACATATATACTATAATCCCAAGCACAACATCGAATATGAATGTAATACAAATACCATAATGTGAAATAGAAGGTTCTTCATTTAACGTTAGTTTACAACAATGAGCTTTGGTAGTATCCATAGCACAAAGTTTATTATGAAAAATGGAGAAGTTAAATTAGTTTAATTCATTTAAACAAAATCATTCCAAGACAAAGTTGATTCTGAGAATTGGAGAAGTTTATTTTTGAAGTGTTTGTTGACATCTACATGGATCCACTTGGCTCATCTTGTGCATGTGGATCATGACATACCTTCAAAGGAATCCATCCAAACACTGCATTACATCATGGTATATCTGAATGCATGATGGACATGTATGCACTACCGCCAAGTGTTCTAGTGGGATCCAACAATGCATGGTATTGAGAACCAAGATACACTAAAGACTTGGTTAAACTATCAACCCAGGGGCATAAGAATTTTAAAAACACCTGCATTGTATATGAAACCATATTTTTTTCCCAGCCTAGAGATGGTAATATTTATGGGGGTTTCTCGTTGATGTTTTTTATGCTAACACTATGCAATCATAAAAGCATGCAGGAATTACCCAACTGAATCTATTCAACCAGATCAACATGGATACAAATATTCTTCAACAAGGAATGAAAAGTAAATAAAATTAAACTTCTAATTACAAGAATAGATCTTAATCTAACTGGATATATCCAGTTGACCAAATCACTGCAACTCTTGGTATGTAGAATATACTTGATGAGTCACGCATTAACCATATATCCAAAACGCAACATGGAAATAAAAGCTTAGGAAATGCAATATATCAACAAACGAATTCATGAAAGCTACAGGAAATGTAATCAATTAACATAGTAAATGAAAGCTACTGGAAATATAAGTAGCCAATATGATAGATGAAATCTACAAGAAATATAAATTGCTAATGTAGTTAAAGAAGCTACATGAAATATAAACAACTAATCTAATAAACATGAACTACAAGAAATAAAAACAATTGACATAGTAAATTTGTTCACCAATAATTCTAAAGCAACTATACAACATAAAATAACTCATGTCCATCATGTGTTGTAGAGCATGCCCTCACCCTACAACACATGTGATGTGAACTCAAACGATAATCACAAAATGTGGATAACAAAGGAAATTATTGAACCAAATTCTATTCCCCATTTAATATGCAAATATATTTGTGTGTTCCTTCTTCAATATGTCTCCTTATTTATACAAAAATTATCATAAATAAGTGGGTGATTGCCTCCTTTCATGGCAGCAGGAAATAAAGAGTATCTGATCAATTTTTTATATTTAGAGTTGATTCCCCTTAAAAGGGGGAATGTGGAAAAATGCACAATCAATTAAAGATCATGAGTTAGAAGTGTAATGATATTGGTGTATTCATTTTAATTTCTTGATGACATCATGCTATTGATCGTGCTTCACCGGTCCTGGTCTTTTGGGTGATAAAAAATATGTATCCCCTTCTTGTTTGTTGATGGAAAGTTAGTATGTGAGTGTTGTGGAAAGACATGTCAACAACTATTGTGGAAGAACTTGTCAGCAACAATTATGAAAAAAATCATCATCAACTGCTGCAAAAAAATTCATTAGCAACTCTTTGGAAACTTGTCATCAACTCGTCAACAACTTGTCAGCAGGTGTGCATGAATTATTTTTACCAATAATAATTCCCAAATGTCAAAGCATCTACAACAAAGATGAATTAACACTAGTATTGTTCTACAACACAGATTATCTGATCCCCCAACATATAATGATTTACAAGCACTCATGCATTCTAATCAAAAAATTCATAAAAGTTGTCAACTACATCAATTCACAAGGAGTTACTAGATAAAACCCAAATGGCTATAATAGGATAGCATATGCAATATTGAGTGAACAATATGGGATATTTAAGGGTTAAATGTTCATGAAAATGTCAAAATAAAATGAGTGTAATGATACATTTATGAGGCTCGTCATAGCCCCCGATTGAAAGATTTGCATGTCCTTGTACAACCATATCATCCATGTTGTCTTTGTAGATTAATCATGGTATCCTCTACCAACTCAATATTCTCTTTTACCAACATAGAGGTTTCTTTCTTGTGATGGAACCCCATGGGATTGAATTTCTTGATCATTTAGGTGCACAATCTCACCAAGCCGCCTTTTGCAAATTTTCAACGTGGTGCTTCATTAGACCGTCATTTGTTTTCTATCTAATGTATTTTTTCTTTCCTTTTTAAATTGTAGCAGTACTAAAACAAATTCCATCACCGTTGAAAATGGTGCCGCTGAAGTATTTTGGAAAACAATGTTACTAAAATGTGCATTGAAATAAATTTAATCACTGATAAAAATGTTGTTGTTGAAATATTTTATTTCAAAACAATGCTGCAATATTCATAATCATGTTGAAAAACAATTCTCGTAAAATATTCTTCTATAAAATAATGTTATTGAAATGTGCACTAAACTTTCATCACTGTTAAAAATGTTGCTAAAATATTCTCTTGCAAAACAATGTTGTTCAAGATATTCATCATCGTGCTGAAAAACAGTGTTGCTAAATTTTTTTTTCAAAACAATGCTACCGAAATGTGCACATGCTGAAAAATAGTGTTGTTAAAATATTTTCTTGAAAAACACTTATACTGAAATGTGCACATGTTGAAAAATAATGCTGCTAAAATATTTTGTTGAAAAACATTGATAATAAATTGTGGACATGTTGAAAAGCAGTGTTGCTAAAATATTCTACTAAAAAACATTGATATTGTAATTATGTTATAGAATAATGTGGCTTAAAAAATAAAGTTGCAATAAGTAGTTTGTGTAACAACTATGGACTACTAGGCATATTTTTCATCAATAAGGATTGATATCCCCCAACACTATAACTGTAAAATCACTATTATACATTTATCTAAACCTTTTGAAAATGGAACTACCAATTGTAAAAGTGTGCTTTCTAGATTGGGGGAGCTAAAAGAGCTTTTTCAAATTTAGGATCCCCCACTCCCACTATGAATTCTTCTACAATTTTTTTTGTAGCAACATGGACAGCTGAAAAATAAAATTACATGTATATTGATAACAAAATAAGAATGATAAACATATATGCATTGTATTCACTCATTTGACTCTTATTTTCAACTCCCTTATTAATTTCCTCTCATTCGTAACTGCATTAATCCATTTGCATTATCCCATTATACTTGTCTCACTTGTGATGTGAACATCACTTTACCCCAATTAAAGATCTTGGTCGACCTCAAACAACAAGATATATGGTTGTATGGAGTGGGGTTGTAGAAAATGCAGGGAAATGTAGGAAAAATGAATATAAGCGAGTGGGATGAATAAGGCATTGAAGGAGATGATAATCAGGGAGTTCTAATGAAACATTTTTAAAATGATGATTTGCAGATAGAATTCAAGGAGAAAGTGAATGGAATACCTGAGTTACCCGATGAAGAGTGTTATTGGAGTGAAAAGAAGTCAAATGTTGTCAAGAAGTGTTTGGTAGCAGCAATATAAAGTACTTGCAACATGTAGGAAGTATTCTGCAACTATATTGAATTTGTAGCAACAAATGATGAATTTTGTTAGATTCGACAATGCAATTTCATGCTCGCTTGATGTCACATTCGACAATGTAATTTCACACTCGCTTGATGGTGGATTCAACAATGTAATATCATGCCCTCTTAATGACATTAAACAATGTAATTTCACTCTTGCTTGATGATATGAAGATTTTCTACATGAAACTTCTTCAACATCATGCTTGCTTGATAATATGAAGATTTGTTGTAGAAAATTTCTTCGGTACCATGCTTTCCTTCTAATATGAATATTTGTTGCAACAAATTTCTTCAACACCACACTCGCTTGCTAATATGAAGACTTGCTACAAGAAACTTCTACAGAACCACACTTGCTTGCTGATATGAAGAGTTGTTGCATGAAACTTATACAACACCACACTCACTTGATAATATAAAGATTTGGATCTGGGCATAGAAATGATAGAAATTACAAAAATAAGATGTTTTTTCCCTCTTTATTTATTTATTTAATTTTTCCATCTTTTTTTCTTATTTATGAGATAGAGTTGTTTTCCTTCCCAATATTTTATGAATTTTCTCTCACGATCAACTGGTTTGAAAATTCCAATAATATGTCCTCATTTTCATAGTACTTGTGGTAGTAGAGGATATTGAATTGAACGAGACAATCATTTCCATTTTATTGGTTGCATGCTTGAACCACCAACTAGGAATGCTACCTTATGGATTTGTTTCTTATGTCTAGAAAAATATTATGCATCACTGGGTGATGTGAAACACATCAATAGTCGATATATATATAAACTTCAAAATGTGTTCTTGTCTCTAATGAAATATTCATCAACAACATGAAAAATACCAAGAGACACAATAATCACTCTTGGATTCTATAAATGTTATCCCGAGACATAAATTATTAATAGATCCATATGAAAATTCATGCATTCCACTCAATTTGAGTATGATGCTAAGAAAATGATAATTCCATTAGTGTCAAGACACATGCAATTTTTGGATGTCATAATGTATACTCTACATGTTGGATTTATTCACTGCATTTGAGGTAAAAATTTGGAGTATGGATGATTTTCCTCTTGAAAACATGACTTATTGATTCCTTGGACCTTAAAAAAAACTACCAGTTGTTCCATGAGTGTGCTATGAAGAAGAACAATGAAAATAAATTCCTTTCATAGCAATATTGAAATGATTATATATAAATGTATGTAGAATAGATCTAGAAATAATTCAATAGGTGTTTACCCTCTTTTCTCAAGCATGCAACAAATTGTAAAAAGTGTAACAACTTAGACCACTCAACAGTGTTTTGAGCATAAGTTTTGCATATGATATCAGATTGAATTGATTTAAAAGGGTGATTAAAGTATATTCATAAGGACATTTCCTTTGTAAACAGGTTTTAAAAACTCATTAAAGTGATCTGTTTTTTTTTCCAAGAAAAAAACTGTAATTAAATTTTTTGATAACCAAATTACATAGTGTAGAAGTGTTTTTTCAAGCTCTTTCCGAATAAGGCATGTTTGCCTATCTTTCCATATTGTAGTATTTACAAAAAATAGAAAAACAATAATAGTTATGCCTTTCGAGACACATTAAAGTTGCTTTTATGCTGAAAATTATACCATGAACGTATCTGTGTATTAGTCCAGAAAAGGTCGAGAAAAAAAACTGAAGTTCCCAAAAAGATAGAGAAAAAAGGCTACTTCTTTAGCTCAGTTGAGGTAAAGTGCTCTATTATATATTCCTGGAAACAACATACATGTAGATTTGTGATAGTGTAGAAATGTAGAGAAGAATTCACTATTTCAGGAGTATAATTTTCATTTTAAGTTGGAATTGAATGAATCCAATTGTATTGGAAAGCATCTTCAAAGGGTTACATCTCGTAAAAATATTTTTTACAAATTCATTCAATGGATAGGTCAAATCTTGTTGGAAACCACCCGTGTCATAATTCTTTTAACATTTTCCAGCTAGGACCACCAATTACCTTTTTAGGCACAACTTAATTCCATAATGATGTGAATCCAATTGGAAATGAAACAAGACTATTAGAGGTATACCCTATAGAAACAAGTTTTGAAAATGATATGATTTGGTGCTTCAAAACGTGATTTCTCTTACCAAGTTTCTAGCATATTTTCAATAGAAAATGGGGAAAAAGAATTGGGTTACTTATTTCTCTTTTTGAAAGGAATGAAATTGAGAAAGTTTGATGAAGTAATATATCAAAAGCACATATTAGAGGGGATTATTTTATTGTTTGGATTGGTATTAGGTGGGAATGAAATGGTGATGATTAGGTGGATAGGATTAGGGGAGGAATAAAATAATAATGATTCATTTATATGCCCAAGAAAATAAATGAATACTAAGAAAGTTTATAATATAAACCTAGAGATACAAATATTGGAGAAACCATGTTCCCAAGGATTGGCTAAAACCCTAATCTCTAACTAAAAAAAATAAGAGAAACCCATTTGGAATACTAGCCAATGCATCCTCTGAGAAACCTTTAAACTTAGAAAAAAATTGTTATTACCTTGATAAATCCATTTTTTCATTCTTAGTAATTAATTTCAACCAGTTTTTTTCATTATTTTTCCACCTATGGACTATTCACTATTGTTCTTGCACCTAATTCCAAATTACTCTACAAAGAAAAAATAAAATTTAATGCCACATAGTGAGGAGGTAGAGTTGAATATTGGTTTTCAACCCTGTTATTTAATGGTGGTGTAAAACCTACTCCAAATAGTGAAACCTATGCAATCTTAGTGTTTTCCCAACAATGATGTCGAAAGGTGGTAGTCTCTAGTAATGCATGGTATGGAGAACCAAGATACGCTATAGCCTTACTTAAATTATCAACCCGTGGGCATAATACTTTTAAAAACACTTGCATTGCATATGCAACCACAATGATTTCCTAGTTTGGAGATGGTTATTTCCACAGTGATTTCCTAGTTTGGAGATGGTTTTATTTGTCAATGTCATTTTGATCCTAACACTATGTAATCCAAAATGAATGCAAAAATTACCTAGCTGAATATAGTCAACTAGATCAATTGGTATACATAAATTCTTTAGAAAGGAATGAGAAGTAAATAAAATTAAGCATATGATTACAAGAATATATCCTACTCTCATTAGATCTATCCACTCAAGAGCATTGTTGCAATTATTGGGATGTAGAATAAACTTGATGATTCATACATTAACCATAAATCCAAAACTCAACATGGAAATAAAAGCTTAGGAAATGTAATCCATCAACAAAATAAATTCATGAAAGCTACCAGAAATGTAATAAGTTAATAGAGTAAGTGAAAGCTACCAAAAATATAAACAATAAATTTGATAAACAAAATCTACATGAAATATAAACAACAGATTTAATAAATGAAAACTACAGGAAATAAAAACAAGTATTAATCGAATAAAGGGGAGCTACAAGGAATAAAAACAACTAAGAAAGTAATTTCATTCACAAATAATTATAAAGTAGCTACACAATAAAAAATAACTCAAATCCACCATGTGATTTAAGAAGGTCCCTCGCCCTATAACATAGGTGGTTTGAACTCAAACCATAATCACAAAACACAGATGGCAATGGAAATTTTTGAAAAAAATATATTTCCCAAATAATAAGCAAATACAACTATGTGTTCTTTCTTTAGCCTGGCTCTTTATTTATACAAATAATTATCCTAAATCAATGAGAAGATTCCTACTTTCATGGAAAAACAAAATAAAGAGTATCTAATCAAGTTTTAATATTGAGAACCAATTCGTCTTAAATAGGGGAAATGTGGCAAAATACATAATGAATAAAATATCACGATCAGACAATGTAATGATTACTGTTTTAGTCATTTTTGTTAGAACAGTAATCCAACTTATTAGTACCTTAGTTACACTACTTAGTCAATTTTATTGCTTTTTAGCATTAATACACTATGTGGTGGACTAGGGGTGCTTAGTTGGACAAATGCCAAGTCAAATTAGGGCATTCACACCCACATAGAACTACAGCTCATTCAACCAACCACATGTGCACCCGCATCATTGCCGGTGCACTCTCATTCATTGAATGTGGACATCTTGGTTGACTAGGAGCGCTAGAGGTGGATTTTGTCCATTTTTGGCCTGATTTGGTGCATTTAATGCCTCCTTGGGACTCTAAACCACCCATATTTCCACACCCATGCATGCCAAGGTGTAATTATTGACCCACATCATCTCAACCATGTCTAGTCAGCAATTTGTGGCTATTTGGGCTGATTTGGGGCGTGATAGGCCCACTTAGGGGTGATTGATGCCAATTTGGCAATTTTGACTTGTACACTCTCATTGGGCTCCCAAAGCCTCACGAAACTTTACAAATGTAATATAAAATTGATAATAACATGTTTTAATGTTAGACAGTTAAAATTATCCCGGTTTTGTTCACATTTGTGTGTGTAAATTACTTCTCAATTCATGGTTTTTGCACCAAATTTGATTTGTGAGCTTCAATAACGCTCCTAGATTCTCCTTTGGTTCGAATTTATCACATTGTATCAGAGCTTGTTGGAGATTACTAAGTTGTATATCAATTCAAAGTGTCTTGATGTGGTCTTGATCTGCGTTTGTTAGTGAAATTCCAGATAAAATCGAGTTGTTTTGCAGGACATTCGACAAAAATTCATCACCAGTTGCGTAGGAAGATATGGAAGCTACCCACATATTTATAACACCTTCCAACTTCTTTGATTGGATGGTAGATATGGTGATTCAGTTGAGATCCAAAGGAATTTATAGAATTACCATGGGCACTGAGGTGGAGCCAAACTCTGTTGTTGAGAAAGCCAAGTACTTCAACATATTGGATGAGGAATATGGATTGTTGTGTGTGAGCATCTCAAGAGAGATCTTGTTCCACATTGACAGTTTGAAAACACCCATTGAGTTCTGGGTAAAACTAGAGACATTTTTTGGGAAAACTGATGAACTACGTGGTCACCATCTTGAGAATGAGCTTATCAGCTTGAGCCCAATGCACTTTGACACAATCCATGACTTCTTCACCAAGTTTAAGTCACTTGTGTTGCAGCTGAAGAAATGTGGCATTGAGAAGAAAGAGGACCAATTGATTTTGTCAATTATTTCAAAGTTGGGGCCAAAGTTCTTAGTTTTTGTGAGCACATTGCACTCCGACAAGTTAAAACTTCGAAACTGGAAAATGCCAAGTCTAGCAAGTTTCATGGAGTCACTCACTCAAGAGAAAGACAAGCTGGTCCAAATGGGTACAATCGATACCCAGGATCAAGCATTAGTAGTTGGAGTTTTGAATTCCTCAAAGTGAAATCCCTAGCCCAATAATTCAAAGCTTCCATAGAAGAAGAAACTAGAAAAACCCAAATCCAGCGATGGAAGTTCGAATTCTTCCAAGGAGAAGGACAAGAGGGCAAAAGAGAAGACCAAATGCACCTATTTCCACAAGGTATGGCATCTTGGTAGCTCATGAATAAAAAATACCATGCATGGCGCTGCTGTTGGAGAAGAACAACATTCCAATCCCTGACAGCGCAAGGAAGAAGGATGGCACCTCCAGTTCGAATGAAAGTAAGGAGAAATGTCATGCTTTGGTAGCAAGTACCTCTAACTCTTCATATTTTATCATTTATTTGAGGGCTTCCAGGCACATGGTAGCCAAGAGAGAACTCTTTTCCTCCATGGATTCAAATACTGGCCCAACAGTTCGAATGGGGGATGATTCATAAATCCAGACCAAGGGGATTGGGAGGATTGACTTAGAGCATGGCTACTTTAGTGATGTATTGTATGTACCAGAACTTGTAGCAAATTTGTTGGAATTCTATTAGATGACCCATACAGGAGAGGCAAAGAGAGTGACCTTCACTCCAGACATGGTAGAGATTTTGGAAATCTCAATAGACCAAGTCATTGCAATTAGGTATGTAGAACGCCATGAGAGGATTTACAAGTTTTCTAACTTCCTCCCCACTTACAGAGACCAAGCACTTCTCTCACATGGATCAGTAAAAGGAAAGACACCTTACGAGGCATGGTTCGGCCAAAATCCAAATGTCTCAAATTTCAGGATTTTCGGAACTAGAGCATGGGATAGAATCCCTTCTGAAAAGAGGAAGGCCTTGCAGCCACAAAGAAAGGAGTGCATTATGGTTGGGTATGGTGAGGATAATTAAGGCTGTAAACTCTTTGACACTTCCACTTGCAATAAATTTGTTGAAATAAGTGTGAAATTTGAAGAAGAGCCAATTCTTGATTTAGAGCTTGCACCGGGGGAATGCTCCTCTCCTCAACCATTCGAAGATATAAGTGATGATACATGATTTGTTTTTTCTAATATGTGTGATATAAATATGTGTGAATATTATATTTATATAGATGACTCACCATCAAGGCCCAAGTGGGATGAAAAAATCATTCAAGTTGCTGGGGAATTGGCATGCAATCCCCATGAGCCTAGGAAGACTAGATCACAAACTAGTAGTGATTCCTTTGCAAGTGATAGTGCTCTTGCTGAGCACTGCTATATGATGATTGAGTCTAATACTCAAACATATGAGAAATATTGTAATGACCCAATATGTAAATCAGAAATTGAAGAAGAATTTTAGTCACTCCAAGAGAACAAGACATGGGATTTGGTTCCTCGTCCTCCTAAGAGGAAGCTTGTTCAATGCAAATGGGTTTTCTGAACCAAACTTGATGCTGATGGTTCAGATGTGAAACATAAGGAAATATTAGTTTCTAATTTATATTCTCAGGTCCATGGTGTTGATTACAAAGAGACCTTTGCACCGGTTGCAAAGATGGACTCCATAAGACTAGTTCTCGCAATGGCAGCTAGTAAAGGTTGGAAAGTTCACCACATGGATGTTAAAAATGATTTCTTGCATGGTGAGATACAAGAAGAGATATATATGTAGAAACCTGAAGGTTTTCAAGAGGATCCTTCATTGGTATGTAAGTTGAAGAAATCATTGTATGGACTCAAGCAAGCCCCTAGGGCTTGGTATGCAAAAATGGATGCTTTTTTGCTCTCTATTGGTTTCACTAGATGCAAATCATAACCTAATGTGTATTTGCAGAAACATGATGGTATTTTTTAGGTCATTTTTCTTTATCTTGATGAACTTCTCATTACAGGTAGATGCACCAATTCAATTGGTTCAATTAAGTAATCTTTGCATAGTGAATTTGCCATGACCGACCTAGGATTGCTAAGGCAATTTTTGGTCTTGGAAATTGAGCAAAGTGAAAGGGAAATCAAGATGAGTCAAACACAGTATGCTTTAGACCTGCTGAATAATTTTAACATGGCTGAGTGTAAGGAATCTAAGTTTCCCTTTCTTTCTGGCATCAAAATGCATGAATTTGGAAATTCTCCATTGGTAGATATTACACTCTACATGCAACTAGTGGGCAGCTTACTCTATATCACTCACACAAGACCTGATTTGTCTTATGATGTATGGGATGTAGCAAGACATATGCACCAGCCACATGAGCTCCATTGGAGGATAGCAAAAATAATTCTTCAGTATGTCCAGGGTACAAAGAATTTTGGGGTGCACTACATAGCTAGTTCCTCACTTCAACTAGCTAGATTTTCTGACTCAGATTGGGCGGAGATCCCACTGACAGGAAGTCAACTTCAGGTTTTGTATTTACGCTTGCTGAAGGTATAATTTGCTGGTCAAGTAAGAAACAACACACCATTTCACTTTCATCAGTAGAGGTCGAGTACAGGGAAACAGTCAATGCTGCTACACAGTGTGTTTGGTTGCAGGGAATTCTTCAGGAATTTGGTGTCACAATTGATTCTCCAACCAACATTTGGGTAGAAAATCAAAGTGCCATCAAAATATCTATTGATCCTGTTTAGAGGCATAGGAAAATCATATTATACACATGCATTACATTTGGGGCTTAGTGAATGAAAGGGTGATCTCACTGCAGTATTGCCCATCCACCGAGCAAACTGCTGATATTTTTACCAAGGATTTCATAGAGAAGACCTTCACCTACCTAAGAAATTTTCTTGGGATGAGTGAAGGATGGTAATTTGCTGTTATTTGTTGCAGTTCCAGCCCCATGTCCATTCTTGAGGGAAGGTTTTGTCCCATGAGGTTTTCCTTCTTTTCCTCGGTTCATATGGACAAATAAATTGTAATTTATGAATTATGTAATTGAGGTGAATTGAGCAAGTGTTGCCAAGGCCTCCATAATTTTGTGAGTTGTACTTATTATTTGGATTAAGGGAGGGTGTTAGAACAGTAATCCAACTCATTAGTACCTTATTTACACTACTTAGTCAATTTTATTGCTTTTTAGCATTAATACACTATGTGGTGGACTAGGGGTGCTTAGTTGGACAAATGCCAAGTCAAATTGGGGAATTCACACCCACATGAGCACTCTAGCTCATTCAAAAAGCCACATGTGTTCCCTCATCATTGTTGGTGTGCTCCCATTCATTGAATGTGGACATCTTGGTTTACTAGGAGCGCTAGAGGTGGATTTTGTCCATTTTTGGCTTGATTTAGTGCATTTAATTCCACCTTGAGACTCTAAACCATCCATATTTCCACACCCACACATAAAAAGGTGTAATAATTGACCCACATCATCTCAACCACGTCCATTCAGAAATTTGTGGCTGTTTGGGATGATTTGGGGTGTGATTGGCCCACCTAGGGGGTATTGATGCCAATTTGGCAATTTTGACTTGTACACTCACATTGGGCTCCCAAAGCCTCACAAAACTTTCCAAATGTAATATAAAACTAATAATAACATGTTTTAATGTTAGATAGTTAAAATTAACCTTGTTCTGTTTACATTTGTGTGTGTAAAGTACTTCTCAATTCATGGTTTTTGTTGGTTTTTGCACCAAATTTGATTTGTGAGCTTCACTAACACTCCTAGATTCTCCTGTGGTTCAAATTTCTCACAATTTTAATTATCAATGGAATCATGTTGCTGATTGTGCTTCACTGGTCTTGGCCATCAGTATAAACGAATCGATATCCCTTTCTTATCTGCTAACAAAAACTTAGTATGTGAATTATGTGAAAATAATTGTCGGCAATTGTTGCTGAAGAACTTGTCAACAAGTACTATAGAAAAACTCATCAGCAACTGCTGCAGAAAAAATTGTTAGTAAATCTTCAACAACTTGTTAGCATTTATGCATGACTTATTTGGAACAAGAAGACTAACCAAATTCCAAAGTCTCTACTGAAAAGATGAATAAACACTAGTACTATCCTACAATATAGATCATCAGTTCCTCCAACATATAATGATTTACAAGAACTCATGCATTCCATTCAAAAAATCCATAAAGTTGTCAAATATCGATTTACAAGGAGTTACTAGATAAAACCCAAATGTCTATAATAGGATAACATAGGCAGTGTTGAGGGCATGAGATGGGATATTTAGGGTTAAATGTTCATGAAAATATCAAAAGAAGATGAGCGTAATGATACATTTATGAGGCTCATTGTGTCCCACAAACACCATGAATAGAGATTACACAATGTCATGATGAAAGTCGAGGATGACACCATTAAACCTCACTAATTAGTTTTACATTTGCATCAATTTCATGATTAATATTAAGAATATGGATTTCTCTATGATCGTGCCTTATAGGAATAGTAGGGCCACAATTTCAATCTTATGAAATAAGGAGTCGTTCCTAAGCACAATTGTGCATGAATCTAAACTATTTTCTTGTTAAGCCTATGATCCACTTGGCTGACATGGTTCATGGAACTCATGACATGCCTTCAAAGGATTCCATCAACATTTTGCATTCCATCATGGTATATGTGAATGCATGCTGAAAACACATTTACTACCACCAATTGTCCCATTAACACCATGCATAGATATTACACGATATCATGATGAAATTCAATGATGCCACCATTAAACCTCACTAATTGTTAGCTCCTCACTTAGCATCAACTTCACGATAATTAAGAATTTAGAGATGGGGGTGAAATACATATTTTTTTCTCTATGACCATGCCTTATTGGAATAGTAGGGCCACAGTTTCGATATTGGGAAATAATAAGGAGTAATACCTAAGAGGGATTATGCACAAACCTAAACTATGTCCCAAATGTATCTTATAGTTGTTTAGCGTGGGATAAACCGAGATATCTTGGTGGATGGGGATTTCTGCTTCCCATCCTTTTTGTGCTCATTCTTCTTTGAGCAATTAATGACACTGCGACCACATTTGGTGGTGCGTGACAGGGGTCCTCGCGAGCCTCGTATGAGGCGATGGTGCGAGATGATGATCAGGGAGGGAGGTGGTTTGGTAGGTCATTTCTTCACCCAGGATATTTTTTCACAGTGGAGGAAAATTCCTATCCTTATAGAGGACTTTCCATATGCTGGGATGGACTACCGGGGGGATCAGTAGATGCCTCAAACTCCAGGATAGGTCTGGGGACCTGATAGTACATATACATGAATCTTTGGGGTTTCAGTCATATATATTTTTATAACATAGTGGTAGCTAGATGATATATGTGATAGATATTGATGACATATTGTGTGCATGTACAGATGTGGGACCGCACCCTTCAGCGGGATATCAATGACGCAGGGGAAAGGTGGAGGGGTTAGATCCACCCGCTCATGTAAAGAGGAGGTGGCAGAGTACTACATTGAGTCACTGCAGCTGGATGTGGAGCATCTATTGGAGGGGTTCACCGATGATGTGTGGCAATACCTAGACACTGATATAATCGTCGTGTGCTACATAGCTCCTCCAGAGTGGATATCTCTGATGAGGAGGATTGTGGTTGCTCCTAAGTACATCAGAGTGGCGATATAGGGGGACATGCCGCTGGAGGAGGAGAGCTCAGATGAGGAGGAAAAAACTGAGGAGGATGCAGAGTCAAAGGAGGATGACTTGGACTAGCATCATGTGATGCTTCCCCCCAATGCATTTGAGCATGGGAATTTTTGCATGATATGTATGATGAGATGAGAAATCCTGTGGAGCTTATCCTTTTGTACTGAATATGATATTTATGATATGAATGCACATGGATGCATATTTTGCTATTTTTATGTGTTTTATGAGTCTCTTTTTATGATGATGAATATGCCTATATGATGTATATGACATATGTATGCATGAATATATGATGATGCATGATGCAGTTTATTTCCTATATGCGATTATTGATGTGCCACTCTAGAACGTCATTATTCATTTGGTCCGCTACACTATTTAGAATTATGTGAACATGCATGAATGAAATGGATTCAGAATGTCTAACCAAGTGTTTAGTGCACAAGAAATTTCTAAAGAGGCAAGGATCGTGTACCCAGTAGCAGTTATTCATATGGGCGACAAGCAGTTGGGATTTTAAGAAGACATTAATGCAATAAATACCCAAGTGAAGGGCAGTGGTCAGGAGACCAGCAACACCGTCGTACTCATCCTGGTTGTTGGTAGCAATACCAACAAACATTCCACCGATATGGATCAACTCATGTGACGTGGAATAAATGACCCACACAACCGAGGAGATATTAGGAGACCATCTACTTGCACCATTAGTGAAACCAACATAGGAGGGAAAGCTAGGATCCATATGGAACAACCAAGGAAACAAACTATGAGACTCGTGGTAAAAATGATTCAAAAATAGAAAGAAAAACTATGATACAAGGGTACTCAGATTGGTCAGCATAGGCATAGAATATGTTGAGGTAAAGCCCATTGCAGGGATGCTTCAAGAGGCGTCTATCAGAGTAAGAAAGGAGGTATGCCCCTTTTCCGAGACAACGATGAATAACATAAGGGCCCTACCACATGGATTAAAACTTCCCTTTTCGACAAATATGGTGGGCCATAAATAACTAGTGCACAGGATCTTTTAAGTGGTAGCCAAACTGAAGAGGTGGCCACCAAAGGATTCACTATGATAGTCATTCAAGACTTGTTTGGCTTCATCATGGGTGAGGCAATGATGTAGTATGGTGACCACACCGCACTGGTACAAGACATCACTAATAAGGAGATATCAAGTAGCTTGGCATTGGATATGATAACGATCTTCATGACTTAAATGGGGCCCAAATTTTTGTGTGCACAAGTAAAGCAGGGTGCCTCCATACCATGGGTCCTCCGTGGAGATGACGAATACTAATTCATTAGGGAGGTTGATTGTGATAGGAGGTGAGGTAGACGACGATGGGAATTATGCCATCAAGGAAGCTAATGCCAAAGATATGGTGCTTTTGGGTGTGATGAATTCCAAGTCATACTCTGGAGAACAACAATCCACTTGGAAGCACAACCTTGGACAAGGCGACAACTCAAGAGATAACACATGGGGTTGGAAACGCCACGACTCGATTTCAACTCATGAGAATATAATGATGTAGATTCTACACCGAAACGATGACAGCAAGGTCCATTTTCTCTTTGTGGGAGTAACGTAAAGGTGGTTCGAAAAGTTTCTAAGTAACATAATATATCACGTGCTATTCACGAGCATCGTCTTCTTGGACTAAGACTCCTGCAATGGAAATTTTCAAATGTCGATACATAGAGGACAAACTCCTTGATGAAGTTGGGAGGAGACAACAATGGATCAGAGTCAGATCTTATTTCAATTCGTCGAAAGTGGCTTGTGCTTTCTCATCCCACACAAAAGGAATGTTGGTATGGAGAAAGCATAAGAATCCATGGAATTTCGTCACATATTCTGGAATATACCGTTGAAGGAAATTGGCCTTGCTTTGAAGGATTTGCAATTGGTGCATAGTACGTAGCGGGGAAATATTTAGGATGGCGTGGACCTTTAAGGGAGCCATGATAATTCCTTTTCAGGACATGATGACCACTAATAAGATACCAACTAGGACACATAACACACACTTGAGAGGGTTCAAGCGGATGTTCTATTTGTGACATTGCAGGAAAACTTGACATAAGTCATCCAAAAGTTGGGAATGCTTTGTAGATCAAGCTGTGAGGTCAAATAAATAGACCAGGATAATGTGAATGAGTGGCATGGAAGAAAAAGTTCATGGTTCACTGAAAAGTGGCTCCAATTTTTTTAAGGCCAAACGAAATGACACGATACACAAAATCCCCCCCAGGGGGTAGTAAAAGTGGTTTTGTATTGATTTTCTTTGCGGATATGGATTTGGTTATAATTGAAAAACCATCCATGAAGGAAAAGAATGTCGATGCATTTGTAACTTCAGAATCTATTCTAATGTATATTGTCATTGTATGTTGTTGTACCCCCATTGGGGATGTGTGTTACCCCTTTATGGGATGTCTAAATTGTGTCTAGACCTTGAGGTACAATCTCTATTGTAAGTCGGTACAATAGTCCCCAATGTAACATCATGTAATATGTACTTGTAGTCTCTGTAGGAAAAGTGGCCACCATGTGAGATGACATGTAGGATCAAATGTTATATCTGGTCAGTGACATAAAAGACTATAAATAAGGAGGCACTCTCCCTCATTTACACATACCTAACACACTCTCAAGTGCGCATGAGAGAAAGAGACAGTAAGAGAAGGATCGATAGATAGTTGTTGAATACTTCTTATTATAGCTCTTGATCATCTTACTATTATGAAGAATTTTGTGGGGTTTTCTCCTTTATGGTTTCCCCAGCTAAAATATTTGTCTCGTGTATCTTTTATATCTTATGCATTGTGTTGTACTTGTTATTCTTTTAGATAAAGATTCTATATAATCTAATCATATATTAAGAAAAACTAACATGGTATCAGAGCCTCTATGAAAGAAGGCACTGTGTAACTGCGGGAACTAGGGATTTCTAGTTGAAGGTGTTCTCTCCACGGATCATCAAGCAAAGGGGGATAGGGTAACTCAACTCACTAGGGCACATATTTTGGTGGTAGCAGTTTTTGAATCAGAGAAGTTTTAATTTTTAGCTGCAACTGCGGCTGGGAGGAACTACGGCATCAAGTATTGAAGGCTTCCTACCTCTTTTTTCAGAAAGTGACCTAGCTGAGAAAATCACCTCAAGGAGGCACATCTTTCTGTCCAAATAGAACTCCCAAACTCCAAGTTTGGAAAATTAGGGTTTCTTTGACAAACCCTAGGTCAACCTGCTCTGGAATCTGGTCAGACACCTCAAATCAGTAAGATCCAAATCTTTACTATTTCCATTTGAGGTTCTCATTTTGAAAATATGACGAGCACCATACTCGGCCCGAGGACAAACTTGGAGGGGCTGATAACTTCTGGGCATGGAAGTACATGATCTCCCCGATCCTTGAAGAAAATGAATTGGATCACTTTATCTGTGGAGATGTTCTAGAACCAGAGGGAGATGAGGCAAAGGCTGCTCATAAGAGAATCATGGCTAAGGATAAGAGAATCATTGCATATTCTATTAAGGATCACCCCATCCCCCATGTGTCTGCATTCAAGACACCGAAGAAAGTATATGATGCCTTGAAAAAGATGTTCGAAGAACATCAATCGAAAGATGACTTTGAGGAACCAATTGAAGAATGTTAAGATACAAAACTCTGAGACTATACAGTCCTACTTCACAAGGGTTGCTCAAATCAAAGAACAACTTGAAGTAGTTTAAGAAAATGTTGAAGAAGGAGAAATTGTAATGACTACCTTGAATGGTCTCCCTAGATCATGGGACTCATTCATTCAAGGGATTTGTTCAAGAAAGAAGTTGATATCTTTCAACAGAATTCAAGAAGAATGTGCACAAGAAGAAGATAGACGTGTGACAAGAGAATAAAATATGGGAGAAACTTATGATCAAGATCTTGCATTCTACACTAGGAATAATTTCAAGAAGAAGGAGAAATTTCATCACAACAAAAAGAAAGACAAGAAACCGAAGAAGACCAAAAGAGAACTTTCAAATGTTCGATGTTATACTTGTGATGAAAAGGGACACTTGGAAAGAGATTGTCCCATCCAGAAAAGGAGACTCCATGCTCATATTGCCAAAGATGATGAACCAACAAACAAAATATTCAAACAAGAGAAGAATGATTCGGATGAAGAGAATGTGCTAATCCCAGCACTTACTGGCACTATCACACACAAAAGAAATGATTCGATCGTAGACAGTGGAGCTTCCAAACACATGACGGGATGCAAGGATTCATTCGTCAATATGTCTGAAAATGAGTCAACTCACAAGGTGAAACTTGGGGATGATTATCAATACCCCATAAAAGGGAGTGGTGAAGCTTCATACAATCTTGAGTTTGGGATATCCTTAAAGATGAAGGATGTACTATATGTTCTAGGATTGAAGAAGAATCTTCTCCCCATATCTGTACTAGATGCAAAAGGAATTAGGGTTGCATTTGTTGATGGCCAAGTTATGATGTGGCCCAGAGGAAAGACAATAGAGGATGCAACCGTGATTGGAGAAGAAGACGAAGGCTTGCACAAGTTGAAGGGACATCCTGAACAATCATTGGTTCATGAGTCAATTGAACCAAATGAACTATGGCATAGAAGGATTTCACATGTGCACTACAAAGCACTACTTATGGAAAGCAAAGAAGTTTTAGGATTTCTAGAGACCCATGAAAAGCATGAGGGAATTTGTAAAGGATGTGCAAAAGGAAAGAATACAAAGAAGAAATTTCCCAGCAGTGAGAGTAAGGCTAAAGGAATATTGGAGATAGTACACTCTGATGTATGTGGACCCATGTCTTCTAGCTCATTAAGCAGGTTTGTGTACTATGTATCCTTTATAGATGATTTCTCATGTAAGACTTGGATATATTTCTTGAAAGAGAAAAGTGAAGTTTTTAGTAAGTTCAATGAATATAAATATTTGGTCTAAAATGAGACAGATAGGAAGATTAAGATTCTATGGCCAGATAATGGTGGTGAGTTCACTTCGAAAGAATTCAAGGAACTCTGTAGAGAATATGGGATTAAGAGGGAGTTGAGCACTCCATATAATCCTCAGTAAAATGGGGTTGTAGAACGAAAGAACTGAACCATAATGGGAGCAGTGAAAGCAATGTTACTTGACCAAGATATTCATATGCACCTTTGGGTGGAGGCATCAAGAATAGTTGTGTATGTACAGAACCATACTCCTCATCAAGTACTTGACAACAAGACTCCTGAAGAGGATTTATCAGGAGTGAAACCCGAGGTCAGCCATCTGAGAATATTTGGTTTCCTGGTGTACATACATGTCCCAAAGGAGAAAAGGACCAAGCTTGATCCTTCTGGGAGGAAGGGCGCATTCGTAGGATACAGAGATACATCAAAGGCCTACCGAATATACTTCCCAAGACTCAAGAAGATCGACATCAGTAGAGATGTAACATTTGATGAAGACTCGACATACTTCAGATCCAAGAGGACTCCTATCCACGAAGTCGAGGAACGTAAAGAGACAAGAGTTCGAGACATGGAAATTGGAGAAGCAATTCTAGAAGACCCTGAATATCACAAAATGATAGAACCAGAAGAGCTAGTAGAGACATTCCTTGAGAAGGACTCCCACAAGAGGAAACCAACATGGGCACAAGAGATATTACAAGAAGCTGAAATGTATAGCACTCCAGAAGGAATACATAGAGAGAGAGAGAGAGGGAAAATCCCTACAATAGCTATGTGGCCCTGCTATGTGACATCATTGATAAAGAACCTTCCACCTATGAAGAGGCTATAGAAAAGAAAGAATGGAAGGATGCGATGATCGAGGAATATCATTCAATCATGAAGAATGATGTCTGGGAGGTTGTTCTAAGGCTGGATAAGAAGTCTGCTGTGACTTCAAAGTGGATCTACAAGATAAAGCATGTTGCAGATAGTAGCATTGAGAAACACAAGGCAAGATTTTTAGCACGAGACTTCTCACAAAAAGAAGGCATAGACTATGAAGAGACATTTTCACCAGTGGCGAGGTACACCTCCATAAGGACCATACTTGCTTTGGCAGCAATTATGAAATGGAAAGTACACCAGATGGATGTCAAGACAACTTTCTTGAACAGTGTAGTCGAACAGGAAGTGTACGTGGAACAACCACTGGGATTTGAGACATGTGATAGGAAGAACCATGTGTGCAAATTGAAGAAGGCCTTGTATGGATTGAAACAAGCACCGAGGACATGGTACGATAGGATGGATAGCTTTCTTATGAGCTTGGAATTTACCAAGAGTAAAGAATATTCCAACCTCTACTTTAAGGTGGAATACGGAAGACCGGTGATACTCCTATTATATGTCAATGACTTGTTTCTAATGGGTGATGAGGAACTCATTACAGATACAAGAAGGAGACTTGCTACAGAGTTCAAGATGAAATACTTAGGTATGATGCACTACTTCTTAGGCATGGATGTGTGGAAAAGTGAAGATGGAATCTTCCTTGGGAAAGGGAAGTATGCAGTGGAGATTCTAAAGAGATTCAAAATGTTGGACTGCAAGGATATGGCCACATATTGGCATCTAGCTTGAAGCTTTTGAGTGATTCTTCATCTGAGAAGGTTGATTCCATGATGTATCGTCAAATGATTGGCTCGTTGATGTATTTGACGAATACGAGACAAGAAATATGATTTTCAGTGAACACCTTGAGCTAGTTCTTGATGGACCTGAGACAGGTTCACCGAATAGCGGTAAAACATGTTCTAAGGTACCTAAAAGGTACAGTGGATTATGGGCTCAAATATGATGTGAATCAGAAGATCAACCTACACGATTATGCTGATTCGGACTGGGCAGGTAGCATCACTGATAGGAAGAGAACCTCAGGTTGTTGCTTCAATTTGGGATCTGGCATGATCTCCTGGTTCAATAGGAAGAAATCATGTGTGGTGCTAAGTACAACCGAGGCAGATTATGTTTCCGCTTGCTTGGCTAGTTTCAAGGCAGTGTGGTTGTGAAATCTACTATCCAACTTATTTTTTTATCCAGTTGGATGTGACTTGAATCTTCTACGACAATCGAATTTGCATAAAGCTAATGGAAAACCTAGTGTTCCATGACAAGCCGAAGCACACCAAGATCAAGTTCCACTATATCAGGGATACGGTGCAGAGAGGAGTAGTGGAGAACCAATATGTGGCAACAGAGGAGAAGATAGTCAATGTGTTGACCAAGCCTCTTGCGAGAGTGAAGTTTGCGTACTTCAGAGAAATACTTGGTGTGATCCAGATTGAGATCCCTCAAAAGAGGGAGTGATGTGTTCTAGCATACATAGAAAGACAGGTTGTCTAAGCGTAACATATTGGCAAAGTTCATAGGTTTCTTAGACGTAATCAATATTGTAGGTTATCCTTGGATGTAACATCCCGGAGAAGCTCCCAGGTTATCCTTGGATGTAATCAGTCCTGATACAAAGCATATTATCTCACATGGGAAATGAGATGGGTTATCTGAATGTAAATACTGAGCCCTGGCATGGTACATAGGTTATTCATATGTAATATGTCATGTGGGTTGTCTAAGTGTAAATACTAAGCCCTGGTGTGGTATGCAGGTTACTCAGACATAATATGTCTCAAAGGCTATATGAATGAAAAATATCCTAGACGCAGGTTGTTCAGATGTAATTCCCTGAGGTTAACCAGAAGAACATAAAAAGGTCCTAAAGTGTAGCAAGTTGTTGGGTAGTAATTAGTCCTACCATATAGATGAGATATATGAAGTTCCCATAATTATATGATAAGGTCATGAAGCATAAGAGGTGCACCTAGGCAGTTCTTTTAATAGAACGTCGGTCAATTGTAGATGCTTTGGTTGTTTGTTGTTTTGTCTTGTGCAAGACAAAAGAGATGATCTGGATATGACAAGATGAAGGTAGAAGACGCAGGATATTGTTGTGGCAACATGAAGAATATCCTGAACATATTCTATGAGAAGGCTTTCTCAAGATGAGATGAATACCTGGTAGAGGACTAAGCCTACATCTAACATGAAAAAGGGATGGCACTATAGAAACTTCTGATGACATATAGTATGGTACGATGATCAAATTATAAGAAGATGATGGTAGTAGATATGATGAATATTTTATGACTCCGTGATGATGACAATATAATGAATACCTGACCAGATGTGTTGATGAATGTGTAGAGAGAGAATACCTTCCTATTTAAGACGGATTGTTGATGTATTGGTAACTTCAGAAGATATTCTAATGTATATTATCACTGTACGTTGTTGTAACCCCATTGGCGATGTGTGTTACCCCTTTACGGGTTGTCTAAATTGTGTCTAGACCTTGAGGTACAACCTCTGTTGTAAGTCGGGGCAATAGTCCCCAGTGTAACATCATGTAATATGTACTTGTAGCCTCTCTAGAAGAATTGGCCCCCATGTGAGATGACATGTAGGATTGAATGTTATATCTGGTCAGTGACTTAAAAGGGTATAAATAGGGATGCACTCTCCCTCATTTACACATACCTAACACACACTCTAGTGCGCATGAGAGAAAGAGACATTTAGAGAAGGAGAGATATATAGCTACTGAATACTTCTTATTATTGCTTTTGATAATCTTACTATCCTGAAGAATTTTGCGAGGTTTTCTCCTTTATGGTTTCCACGGTGAAAATATTTGTATCTCGTGTATCTTTTATATCTTATGCATCTTGTTGTACTTTATATTCTTTTAGATAAATACCTTAAAAAATCTAATCAGATCTTAAGGAAAACTAACAAATACTTCATGACTGGCACAATCGTCAATGACTTGGTCAATAAACAGAGTGGGGAAGTTGTCTTTGGGACAAGCCAAATTTAAGTCACAGAAGTTAGTATAGACGTGATGTAATGTCCTGGTTTTGACCCCGTTACATTAGATGTATATAATGTATAAATTGTAAATGATCATGGTGAGGAGCTAAAGGCCCAGGGCCCCACCATTGATTGGTTATGCTATGTTTTGGGATTTGAATTGTCGTCGATGGTATATCGGGGCATGCGGCATATATTATGTTAGTCATCATGTAAATATGCATCTATAATTAATTAAATGAACCCGACCAGCTACGATCGCGGCAACTAAAATGAGAAAGGGGCATGATTTTTCCCAAGGATAAGGATGTGGGGGAAATTTGTCAAACCTTGGCCAATGAGAGAAAAATACCCATGTGTCTTCTTTTCTTTGTTTACCCAACCACCTCCATTGAAGAATTGCTGCTGGTGGTTGAGGCAGTTAATGGTCTTTGGGAGTGGGGTGGCAGGACTATCTGTCCTCACCCACACGCACACTCCACCACAGTTGACTTCACTCATGAAGGAAATTCATCCCTTCCCACGACGAGCTGAAGCACTCATGCACTCCCCTTTCACGCATTGCTGGTTTTCTGTCCATCCACGCACCCTCCAATTTTGGGACCTCACGATTTTGCTGTTCATCCCTCACGCAAACATTTTTCTTGGCTCCACGAGTTGCTGAACACCCACATACTGCAATTTCGCATCCTCCCTGTAGTTGTTCACCTTCCGGCAATTCCAATTGTTTGCTCATTGTTTTCACGCACAGGAATTTTCCTGGTTTCACCCACGTAGTTTTTCCTCCGCGGATTTGAGAATGGTGTGGCTCCGTCCTTTACTCACGGGATGATTTGTGGGTTCGGCATTTTGATTGTTCACGCACCGGTTGGGGAGACTGTAAATTCGTCCCCAGTATGGTCTGCGTACGTTTTCCCCAGCAGTTTCGGTTGTGCAAAACGAGTCATTGTTCCCCCACGTCGTGGGCTGTGTTTACTATTACGTTTGGGGGCTGTTGTAAATGGTTTGAAGTCGTTTTTCCCTGGTTTAAGCTGTAAGAGTTGATTGATTGTCTGAGTGCAATGGTTGGTCTTCGGACTGTATTGGGAGTAGGGATGTTGGCTTGGTTTGCTTGATAAACCTGGTGGCTGGGAAACCACACAGACAGAGCTAGAGGGCTAGCCTTCTTCTCCATCACCCCTGAATAGCACTGGAAGGGAATGCAGGGCCTGAGGGACTGTGTAGCAGAGAAGGGACTGATTCCTTGTGCTGGGTGTGTTTGGGTGTCTTAGAGGTAAGACTAGATCTGGTGTAGGTGTTCTTGGCTCTGCAATGAGCTCACCAGCTTAGCATTTGGCCTTTCCCAACACCTTGATGGCCTGATAAACCCAACTTTGTTGGCTTGGCTGTGTGTTTTGTATATCTTTGGCTATGTGTAAGCCTACTAGTTCCCTTATTCCTTGGAGAATCATGCCCAGCTCGGGGGTGGCAGCACTACTGAGAGATTAAGGAGCACGCTAGCCTATGGTTGGGTGGAACATTGCAGCGACGTAGTTGGTTGCGGAGCAAAGTTTTCATAAGATAAGTAATCTTGTCCATTTTTACTTCTGCAACCGTGATTACTGTTAATGATATGATGAACATGTTAAAATGAATGCTTGTGTGAATGCATGCTGATTCCGCTGCGCATGATAAATAATTTCATTTGTGCATGTTATACTACAATGCATTTTATTTCAGTATCCTGTTTCAGCAAAATTTTATGCCTGTACATGTTCATGGGGCTCTTAGCTCGGGTGGTCAAACCTTGAGTTGCGTCCTTGTCGCCGGTCGGAGGCATGGGGATGTGACAGCATGGTATCAAAGCAATGTTGGCAACAATGGGCCTCTATGGGCCAAGAAGGAGCAACTAACAGAGGTGTATCTCATTCTGCCCAGCCAAATCAGTGGAAGAACGGTAAAATTCAAAAGGTAACGGTCTAAGTGTTGAGCGGTCGGACCACTAGTGGAATTGACTTCCGTCGTTGTGGAAGAACTGGCAGAGTGGATGTCCGTCGTTGCAGAGGAATTGGTGAAGTTTCCTGTCCACCGTTGCAGAAGGGTTAGTGGTTTCCCGTCCGCCGTTGCGGAAGACCAAACCACCAAGTCTTCCGACGGGGAAAGACTTCCGTCATTGCGGAAGGGTTAGTTTTTTCCCGTCCGCCATTGCGGAAGACCAAACCGCCAAGTCTTCCGACAGGGAAAGACTTCCGCCGTTGCGGAAGGGTTAGTGTTTTCCCGTCCGCCATTGCGGAAGACCAAACTGCCAAGTCTTTTGACGGGGAAAGAAAATCGTGGGAATTTTCTAAGTGTTTTGATGTCCATCGGAAGAGAAAGTGCTCGTGCGTCCGCCGTTGTGGAATCCAAAGTCATTTGGCTTTCGATGTAAAAGGACTGCCGATGCCGATCAAGTCAGTTCACCGATCGGAAGAAAGTATGATTCCAAGAGTCACCGTTGCGGAAGAAAGAATGCTTCCGAGAGCCGTCGTTGCGGAAGAAAGAATGCTTCCGAGAGCCGCCATTGCGGAAGCCAAAGCGATAAAGCTTCCGATTAGAAAGATTGTCGATGCCGGTCAATCAGTTCATCAATCAGAAGAGAAAGTGATTGAGCATCCGCCGTTGCGGAAGCCAAGGCGCTAAGACTTCCGATGTGGAAAGACATCCGACAGCCGATGAGAAGGAAAGGAAAATTCTGAGTTTTTCCATGGGATTTCTCAGCAGATTTCGACTGTTTTCAGAGGGATTTTTCAGCTGTTTTTCAGTGAAATTTCAGGGCTGAAAAGGAGAAAAGAGACAGTGATCTTATGCGCCAGATTGCGTGAAAACCAATGTTTTACAAAAAAAAAACAAAAAAAAAACCAGGGGCCTGCCCTTGACCCGCCCTACAGTGGCGCAGGGAAGCCACAAGGGGGCCAGCCCCCTTGATCCCCGTCGTCCCCTTCAAACAGTGATTCCTTGATGAAGAAATTTTTTTGTGTTTGGGCATTTGTAATTTTATAATTATTTCAGGAGAAGGTAAGTAATTATGAATTCATATCAATGTTAAGCATCTAAGATTTGTGTTATTAACACATTTGCAAAATCATAGTCACCTTCAAGGGAAGTATTCCAGGTAGTACAGTTTGGTAAGTAAGTTGCGGTTCAGTCATGAGAACACATGATGGGTATGATGCTCGGGATTCCTATGAGCGAGTAGAAGATGTAGTGGGAGAAAATGTCCGTAATAGAAATGATGACGTAGAGTCTAATGGAAGGAGATTCCAAGAGACACCGTCAGATGTTGCAGCCACTATGAGAAGCTTGATCAAAGCCCAGGAAGAGCAGCATCAGTTGAATGCTGCAATGTTGCAGAGTCTGACGGACTTGCAAAGAAAGATAGAATCTGGGTGAGGTACAGCAAGACCAGAAGGCAGTAAGAGCAGTACTAGGAGAAGGAGAAGGATTTCTAGTGGATCATCTGATTCGAAGGAATCCAGTGGGGATTCAATCTCTTCTTCTCATAAAAGGAAAAGAAAGAGACACCATAGGGATCGCACTCGAGATGAATTCAAGAAAGCTAAACCTCCTACGTTTGATGGTGAGGTAAAGACTGGATAAGAAGCTGAAGCTTGGCTTCTTGGGATAAAGAAGTACTTTCAAGTGCATGACTATTCAGGAAACATGAAGGTAAGAGTTGCGATATTCAATCTGAATGGAAGGGCATCCATTTGGTGGGAACATTTCAAGCAAGTGAAGAGGATCAGTGAAAGGAAACTGAAGTGGAAACAGTTCAAGAAGTATTTTAAGCAGAAATACCTCTCTGAAAGATATTATGATGACAAGATTAAGGAGTTCCATGAGTTGAGATTGGGACAGTAAACCATGGAAGAGTACGTAAATAAGTTTTTGGAGTTGTTGAGGTATGTCTGATACATCAGAGATGAAAAAGTGAAGGTCCAATGTTTCATGAGTGGATTACCTCAGTCTTACAAAGATAGAATTGAGTTTTATGAACCTAGAACTCTTGAAGAAGCAATAAGAAAGACTAAGTATTTCTATGAGCAAAACAAAGGTAAGCCGGATTACCATAAGGCATGGAAAGATAAGAAGAATGAGAAGTTTGACCAAAGGAAGAAAGGTTTCAAACCTTCTAATTTCCAGAATCAACAGAAGCAGCCATCTCAAGCTGTGAGTAAGCCAGTTGGAATGACTGGAGAAAAGCCTAAAGATCCACAATAGAATAGAGGGCCACTTCAATGTTGGAAATGTGGTGGACCCCACATGCGCAGGAATTGTCCACTCGAGAATGAGAGTGCAAGGCCAACTTATAACATTCAAGAAGCAGAAACAGTGGGTCAAATGGCAAGGGCAGTTCCTAGGAACTATGCAGCACTGGAGGACTGTCAAGCAGATCACCAGTCAGCTGTGGTTGAAGTTGCAGGTAAGATTGCTGAGCAATCTGTTTCTATTTTGATTGACCCTGGTTCTACGCACAGTTACATTACTCCTAGAGTAGTAGAGATTTGTGCTTTTAAGAAAGTAAACCATAGGAAGTCTTGGTTAGTCCAGCTAGCCACTGGAACTAAGAGAAAGGTCAGTGAAGTGGTAGAGAAATGTCCATTGGTCATGAATGGATTGGTCACTTATGTAGATCTGAATGCTCTACCGCTTGGCTCCTATGATGTTCTCATTGGAATGGAATGGTTAGAAGCTCACAAGGTGAAGCTTGATTGTTACAATAAGACTTTTGAATGCATGAATGAAGAAGGGAACCTCGTAGTTGTGAAAGGTATTCCAAAGGTGATTTCAGTACGGCAGGTTTCAGCAATGCAGTTAAAGAAGTTCTGTAGGAAGGGTTGCCAGTTGTATGCAGCTCAGGTTTTGGAGGAAACAAGAGATGGAACTCCTAGGTTGGAGGACTATCAGGTGTTACAGGAATTCAGGGATGTGTTTCCTGATGAGATTCTAGGGCTTCCTCCAAAGTGGGACATTGATTTCACAATTGAACTTGTGCTAGGAGCGACACCAATGTCCATGGCACCCTACAGGATGAGCACACCGGAGATGTTAGAGTTGAAGATGCAACTGCAAGAGTTGTTGGAAAAGAAGTATATCTGACCGAGTGTGTCTCCTTGGGGAGCACCAGTTCTATTTGTAAAGAAGAAAGATGGTACACTCAGGTTATGTATTGATTACAGACAGTTGAACAAGGTTACTGTGAAGAATAAGTATCCTTTGCCTAGGATCGATGACCTCTTTGATCAAATGAGAGGAGCAAAGGTATTTTCTAAGATTGACTTGAGGTCTGGTTACCATCAGGTAAGGATCAAGGATGAAGACATTCATAAGACAGCCTTCAGGACAAGGTATGGGCATTATGAGTTTGTAGTGGTACCATTTGGGCTCACATATGCACCAGCTACATTTATGTGCCTTATGAATAGTGTCTTCAGCAGGTATTTGGATAAGTTTGTCCTTGTTTTCCTTGATGACATTCTTGTTTATTCTAAGAATGAGGAAGAGCATGAAGAGCATTTGAGATTGACATTGCAATTGCTCAGGGAGCATCAGTTGTATGCGAAACTAAGCAAATGTGACTTCTATAGAGATAGAATTCAGTATTTGGGTCACATTATCTCACAGGAGGGTATATATGTGGACCCTGAAAATATTGAAGCCATTATGAATTGGCCTACTCCAAGAAATGTGACAGATGTGAGATCTTTCATGGGACTCGTAGGATACTACAGGAGATTCATTGAGGGATTCTCCAAAGTTGCACATGCAATCACTTCTTTGCAAAAGAAGGGGGTGAAGTTCGAATGGACATCGAGGTGTGAAGAAAGCTTCCAGCAGTTGAAGAACATTCTCACCAGTGCACCAGTATTGAAGGTTGCAGATCCAGAGAAAGATTTTATGGTATGTACCGATGCATGCGGACAAGGGCTTGGAGGAGTCCTTATGCAAGGCAACCACGTGATATGTTATGAGTCAAGAAAGCTGAAGGAGCATGAGAAGAACTATGCCACTCATGATCTAGAGCTTGCAGCCATAGTACATGCTCTCAAGATGTGGAGACATTACTTGATGGGTAGGAGATTTGAGCTCAGAAAAGATCACTGTGGATTGAAGTATTTATTTGATCAGCCTACTCTGAATTCTAGGCAAGCAAGATGGCTGTAATTTTTATGTGAGTTTGATTTCGAAATCAAGCACATAAAAGGAAAAGAGAATAAGGTAGCTGATGCACTCAGCAGGAAGGTGCAGGAGATGCATGTGGCATCTCTTAGTATTTTCCAATCAGATTTGAGGCAGCAGATTGCTAGTGATGCTGCTGGAGATGCATTGTATGAGCAGGTAAAAGACAAATTGTAGTAGCAAAGTCTTGAGAAGAGGTATGAGGGATATAAATTGGGAGAAGATGGGCTTCTCACTTATAAAGGTAGAATTTATATTCCAGATGTAGCAGATTTGAGGAGAGTTGTTATGGATAAGATCCATCAAGCTCCATATTCTGGTCACCCAGGATATCAGAAGACAATCGCTACAGCTGGGAAGCAGTACTTCTGGCCAGGAATGAAAAGGGATATGGCTGAGTACATTTTGAGGTGTATGAAATGTCAGCAGGTGAAGGTTGAACATCAACATCCAACAGGTTTGTTGCAGCCTTTGCCAGTTCCAGAATGGAAATGGGAAGTTATTTCCATGGATTTTATTACAGGATTGCCGATGACTTGGAGACAACATGATTCCATCATGGTTGTGGTGGACAAGTTGACAAAGGCAACACATTTTATACCAGTCAAGTCTACGCATCAGACTGATGACATTGCAAAGATATTCATGAAGGAGATATTCAAATTGCATGGATTTCTGAAGGCAATAGTCTCTGACAAGGATGTCAAGTTCACTTCCAACTTTTGGAAGGGGTTGTTTGCAGATTTGGGTACAAAGCTAAACTTCAGCACTGCATACCATCCTCAAATAGATGGTCAGACAGAGAGAGTTAATCAAGTGCTGGAAGAAATGCTTCGCATGTACGTAATGGACAAACCGACCAAGTGGGAAGATTACTTGCACTTGGTAGAGTTTGCTTATAACAATGGACATCAAGCATCCTTGGGGATGAGTCCATATGAAGCTTTGTATGGAAGAAGGTGTAGGACGCCAGTGACTTGGGATAACCCAGTGAATAGGATTGTGCTTGGACCAGAGTTGCTCAAGGAAATGGAGCAAGAGGTTGTAAAGATCAGACAGAAGTTGAAAGTAGCACAGGACAGACAGAAAAGCTATGCAGATAAGCATAGGGTGAACAGGGAGTTCAGTGTTGGGGATCATGTTTACCTCAGAGTGAGGGCAAGGAAGAGTTCCTTGAAACTTGGAAGCTGTGCCAAGTTGTCACCAAGATATTGTGGGCCGTTTGAAGTGCTTGAAAGAATAGGGCCAGTTGCATATAGACTTGCATTTCCTGCTAGCACTAGAGCTGATGATGTTTTTTATGTTTCTTTGCTTAAAAGGTATGTACATGATCCTAACCATGTGATAAATTGGGATGTGATTCAGGTGGAACCCAAGGGAGAGTTCCGAATCGAGCCAATGCGCATCCTCGATAGGAAGGTCACCATGCTCCAGAACCGAGCCATAGGGCAGGTAAAGGTGCAATGGGAGCACTTCGGACCTGAAGAGGCTACATGGGAGCTGGAGGATGCCATGCAATTGGCACATCCATTTTTGTTCAATTCTGCGGAACACTGAGGCGATACCAGTGTAGCATTTTGTTCAATTTTGTACAGCACTGAGGACAGTGCTATTGAAGGGGGAGGGGAATGTAATGTCCCGGTTTTGACCCCGTTACATTAGATGTATATGATGTATAAATTGTAAATGATCATGGTGAGGAGCTAAAGGCCCAGGGCCCCACCATTGATTGGTTATGCTATGTTTTGGGATTTGAATTGTCGCCGATGGTATATCGGGGCATGCGGCATATATTATGTTGGTCATCATGTAAATATGCATCTATAATTAATTAAATGAACCCGACCAGCTACGATCGCGGAAACTAAAATGAGAAAGGGGCATGATTTTTCCCAAGGATAAGGATGTGGGGGAAATTTGTCAAACCTTGGCCAATGAGAGAAAAATACCCATGTGTCTTCTTTTCTTTGTTTACCCAACCACCTCCATTGAAGAATTGATGGTGGTGGTTGAGGCAGTTAATGGTCTTTGGGAGTGGGGTGGCAGGACTGTCAGTCCTCACCCACACGCACACTCCACCACAGTTGACTTCACTCAGGAAGGAAATTCGTCCCTTCCCACGATGAGCTGAAGCACTCACGCACTCCCCTTTCACGCACTGTTGGTTTTCTGTCCATCCACGCACCCTCCAATTTTGGGACCTCATGATTTTGCTTTTCATCCCTCACGCAGACATTTTTCTTGGCTCCACGAGTTGCTGAACACCCACGTATTGCAATTTTGTGTCCTCCCTGTAGTTGTTCACCTTCCCGCAATTCCAATTGTTTGCTCATGGTTTTCACGCACAGGATTTTTCCTGGTTTCACCCACACAGTTTTTCCTCCGCGGATTTGAGAATGGTGTGGCTCCGTCCTTTACTCACGGGCTGATTTGTGGGTTCGGCATTGTAATTGTTCACGCACCGGTTGGGGAGACTGTAAATTCGTCCCTAGTATGGTCTGCGTACGTTTTCCCCAGCAGTTTCAGTTGTGCAAAACGGGTCATTGTTCCCCCACGTCGTGGGCTGTGTTTACTATTATGTTTGGGGGCTGCTGTAGATGGTTTGAATTCATTTTTCCCTGGTTTAAGCTGTAAGAGTTGATTGATTGTCTGAGTGCAATGGTTGGTATTCGAACTGTATTGGGAGTAGGGATGTTGGCTTGGTTTGCTTGATAAACCTGGTGGCTGGAAACCACACAGACAGAGCTAGAGGGCTGGCCTTCTTCTCCATCACCCCTGAATAGCACTAGAAGGGAATGCAGGGCTTGAGGGACTGTGTAGCAAAGAAAGGACTGATTCCTTGTGCTGGGTGTGTTTGGGTGTCTTAGAGGTCAGGCTAGATCTGGTGTATGTGTTCTTGGCTCTGCAATGAGCTCGCCAGCTTAGCATTTGGCCTTTCCCAACTCCTTGATGGCCTGATAAACCCAAATTTGTTGGCTTGGCTATGCGTTTTGTATATCCTTGGCTATGTGTAAGCCTGCTAGTTCCCTTATTCCTTGGATAATCATGCCCAGCTCGGGGGTGGAAGCACTGCTGAGAGATTAAGGAGCACGCTGACCTGTGGTTGGGTGGAACGTTGCAGCGACGTAGCTGGTTGCAGAGCAAAGTTTTCACAAGATAAGTAATCTTGTCCATTTTTACTTCTGCAACCGTGATTACTGTTAATGATATGATGAACATGTTAAAATGAATGCTTGTGTGAATGCATGTTGATTCCGCTGCGCAAGATAAATAAATATAGCTGTGCATGATAAACAATTTCGTTTGTGCATGTTATACTGCAATGCATTTTATTTCAGCATCATGTTTCAGCAAAATTTTATGCCTGTACATGTTCATGGGGCTCTTAGCCCGGGTGGTCAAACCTTGAGTCGCGTCCTCGTCGCCGGTCGGAGGCATGGGGATGTGACACGTGAATGGTACCTTATTTTTAATTGACAAGAACAAAGATTGGAAACCTAAGTGGTATATGCGATGGGGTATATGAAGCCTGCTTTGCGCAATTTTTCGATCTCAGCTTTGACGACTGAGGCCTTTGATGGGTGAATGGGTCGTTGTTTTTTGTGAACAGGGGAAATATTGGGCCATGTTTTGATATGATGTTTAACGATAGATGGATCAATCCTAGGCATTTTTTTATAGAATCAAGTGAAAATATCACGAAATTCCTGAAAAAAGTGTTTTGTAGGAAGTGACTTCCTTAGGGGATCATGAAACACTAAGCATAATATCCTTGATTATCCCAAGTGTCGTTGAAATATTGACCTTAATGGTTGGAGAAATATTAGCCATGTTACCTTCTTCAAAGGAGTCAAGTGTCGAGATTGGGTTTTTAAACAAATCGACACTTCCATGAATGAATTCTTTCACTTCGGCAAAGAACTAGTACGACGATGAGGAAGGTTCATCGGGGATAAAGAAGGAGTGATGATGCAGATCATCCCAAGGATATTCAGGAGTAGAAAGAGCTTCTAGGATCTCTTCGTCATTGTGAAAGTAGCGCGTGGATAGATTGGATGGATCTTCCACGGACGAGGAGAGGGAAAGTCTACTATAAGTAGAGATTGTATAAATGTACTAGGGCATGCAATGAGTAATTTGTTG
>LPNX011214938.1:47539-117594 GCA_001517045.1 Pseudotsuga menziesii | reverse complement strand
TGTGTTGTATCTATATAACAGGTTGTTTATAGTAATCTCACATAACAGTAGTTTAAATCTGAGTTTAATTCTTGTGATCATAAGATTAACACCCACTAATTAGTAGCACTAATTAGTCTCTTAGGATTTCAGGCCAACAGAGCCTCTAAACCTGTAGGGAACGACTACTTGAAACAGCTTGGAACCTATCCTAAGGATCCCGGACTGGGTCGTTTTCCCCCGTTGCGGGCATAGTCAAATACGCCCGTCAACACGTGGGGGATTTAATGCAAAATTAATTAATTATATGTACATAATAAACAATTTCAATGATTACATACATTTGAAGAACAATTATAATGAGATAGTTCCTCCCATGATGCAATTATGTCAATTTCTTTGACCATATATTTGTACACATTTTTGGACATCCCTATTGGCATATTTTAGACCTTGTTCATCCTTTAGGATTTTTATAATCTTACTAAAAGAATAAAATGACATTAAACTATTTTTACAATAATATAAAAAGTAAATATAGTAGAATTAATATTAATAAATTAATGTTTTGTAGCAGTATATACATCTTCTATAAAAGCATGTTTAGGGATATTACTTTTTGAATGATTATTTTCTTGGTGTTGTTGTTGTATGCTTTTTATATTATGAGTTTGACATGTCTCATTAAGCATTGCTCTGGAAACACCTCCTGCAGTTTAGATATAGCTTAATTCATGGAATCATTAGATTGATTTTTGTACTATAAGTGGAAAGTACGTCTATACGTTCTTTCCATTATATCTCTCATATTTTTATATAAAAAAAATGCCCTTTCATTAACTTTTAGCACCACTGCAAATGAGCTAAGGACCAATTCATAATCATTTACATCTTCCATAAAAAAAATCTTATGACAACATACCCTTATATTGCTATTAGTCCCTGCAGAACATTCAACATATGTTAAATACAGTGTTTGAAACATGTTAGCGAATATGCATAAGTACATTATTATTGAAAATTCGACAAAATTTTCATATTGATTACTTTTTTATTGACCTGATTCATTCCTTTGCAAATTTTTGTGTCAATATTTTACACTCTTCTACACTTAGGTTGTAACAATTCTTATTGAGCTTCCTCATTTTTTGGCTCTGCAGGACACACATTAACCAATACATATTAGTTAAACTTACATATAATTTAAACATATTAATTTATTATAAAAATTACAAAGAACTTGCCTTCATTTTTTTATGTGCTACCGCTCTCATCATGCCGATTAGAATTATTGTTCACATTTTCTATCAATAAACAACCTAGACCATTAAATAGAGAATCTATTGAATATATTATACAAATAAACTACACAAGTTCTATATAAAAAAATAGTCTTCCATATTGATGCACTTTATGAATACAAACACCAAAGCGTGTTTACATCATGTACACATGGGTCGTGACATTGGTGCATCATAAATGAATGCAATGATAACTAAATTTAAATTAAAAAATTAAGCCATGCCTTTTCAGTGCAATATATTTAATCTAAATCACCAGTGCGACATATTGTCTATAGTGCACCAAATGTTCCCTAAAACTTCTTAAAATATTTTATAACTGAATGACGCACTTTTATTACAAGCAGACTAGTGTGTTATACGAAAAGGACTACCCAAAAATGTGAAAACGTTTTTTAGAAGAAAAAATGTTGGTAGGGACATGGTTTGGGATCTGATAGAATAAGTGGCCTCATTGCACCCAACTCCTTATATATAGAACCACAAACACATTAAATTTAAATGCCTATAAAGAAAACCTCGAATTGTGAAATAATAAAGGTAGTTAAACCCTAATGTGAAAATTTGCAACCACATAAAACGAAAGGAAGCAATAAGAAAGAAAGGGTTCCAGTGTTGAAAGTAATAAAGAAATCCTTTATTTTTCCGGAATTTATTTTAAATATTAATAGGAACGTAAATAAATCATACATTGACATTAATAGTAAGAATTTACATATTTAAATTTCTACTATTCAGAGTTTGTGTGTTTCACAAATTTCAATCTTTAAAATATTTCAGTTGCTACAAATTCCTCTCTGGTAAGTCTCTTGCAAATATCTCCCCTCAAATTTTCAGCAAAACAATGAAATAGTGATTAGTTTGTTTCTAAACACTTTATGAAATGAGTTTTTTTGAAAAAGAAATTCCTGCCCCTTTTTTCAACTCATGGGAAAAAAACTCATGCATTTCTTTTTTAGTAATTTTCCGAATATCATTGTGATTATATGTACTGGTGCACCAGCGTGATGTAACAAACAATGCATTGTTATGATATAACTTCATTTAACTTTTTTTTTTTTAAATTATGTGCTCATACGCTATGAGTGCACCAGTGTGCTATATTTTCTAAAGTGCACCGTATGGGCATAAAATAGAAGTATAAACATATACAAAAAGAATTTGTGTGTTGTAATATGTAACTATTGGTGTGCCTTCATTATATTAGCACACCAGTGTGACACATTTTTCAAATAACACCATGTAGACATAAAAATGAAAACTTTATAGGTATTCAAAATTGATAATTTTGTATTGAGTTTTTCATTCACCGGTGCGTATGAGAAATATGATTGCACTGGTGCACTTTTATATACTAAGTGCATTGATGGAAATAATATTGAAAAATGCATAGTTAAATATCCGCTATCAAATATACCAAATATTTTATTTAGCATATATTTTTGCGGATGTTTAAAGATAGTGTGGAAGTGTTTTAGATGCACCAATGTGTTTGGTTATTCAAGACACACATGCACATTTGTATTATTAAAGCACACCACAGTAGTTAAAAATATCTATGAATGCATACTTGAACTTAAATTGGTATATTCATCCTAAATGTTCTTTTATGATACAACCACATCAATTACAATACTTCATAGTATACATACGTTGCTTAAGTTTACCTTATTCTCAAAAAATGGTTTGAAAACTCTATTGGAAGTTAGATTGTGATATGGTTCTCAAAATTATTTTAGGAGTGTAGACACATATTGGTTATTGATTTGGATCAAATGTAAGGAGAAAAAGTTATAATATCAAATGACACATTCTTAAAATTCCAACTCATTCCATATTGTTCAAACTTCATTGAGTTCTCCCTTTCCAGCTCCAGTAAGTTCATATTGTATCTATATTTTTATTATCTACTTGAATTTATGTTATTTATCCATGTGAATCCGAATAACAATGTATTCAATTTTACAGGATCCTAATTCAGGATAGAGTTCATATGCATAAGATATTCCACCAGTTGAAAAACATTGCAAGCTCTTATCGGGAATAAGATATTGCAAGCAGTTGGTAGATGAAAATGGACAGTCGCTTTACTCTTCCAATTGTAACATGCCATCTTCCATCCATAGTATTGGGTCATCAACGGTAATTCATCATGATTTGGGTCTCTTTTATGACATCCTAGTAGTATGTGGTTGTTCAAAATGTCAAGGGTTGAAGGATAACCTTTGGTACGTCACACTCACCCATTATATCAATGATTAACTACCCAATGTTTATGGTCTAATATCTCCTACTATAATAAAAAATCCAATGGGTGATATAGAAATACGCGTAGGAACACTTCCTTATGCTCATTTTTTGAAAATTTGGAAGCCAAAACAACTATGTTTCATCCTAAATTGACCAACTCCTCTAATTTTGTTTAGTCAACTAAAATTTCTAATGATCCAAAGTATGATATCAATACCACCCAAAACATCTCTACTAAGAGATCTAATAAGTTGTATGATTTGAGAGCAAAAATGTCCAAGTATGCACCTAGGTCAGTCCAAATGTTGGAGGGTAGTGATGACTTCCCTCTTCCTGTCCATTTGCAAAGTAAATACCAAACTTATGTAACTGCACTTTGTATTGCGCTTGGCCATCTTCTCTACCCGTTGTTGATGTTGAAATTGAATTTTCCTTTTGTGGTAATACTTTAATGTTTTCCAAGTCTAAGATAAATGATGCAAATATTGAGTTGTTTATCCTTTCACATGTACTTGTTCCTACCAAATAATCAGTAGCACTTATGCCATTTCATGGTCCTATGTATTGTCAGCCCAGTTACTTGAATATTGTTACATACAAACATAGAATTTCCATGTATATTATGTGCATGAATGGTTATGTTTATGGAATCTTTAGCATGAATAACATGTACTATATCGATGGTCATCCATGCACTTACTAATACATTTGGGCGGATTTTTCCACAAAATACTTCCACGTTTTGAACATTCGTGGATTAATACTTCATTTTTTTTATCATGGCGAAAAAACCGTGGAAATATCGACATTTTTAATTTTCAACGAACTTTCGTCTCTATATCAACGATATATGGCTATCTTTGCACACCCACGAAACCAATGCCATCTTTCAAAGGTTGTTTACACATGGGTCAAGTTGTAATGGCATTAATAGCTCTTGGATTTTTACGTGCGGGTCAAGTTGTAATGGCATTAATAATTATCCTTGTTGAGTTAGAGCATGCTTCTCTTTTTGCTAAAGCTTCACAACTCTACTCAGATTTAAAATGTTATTTTGTGTTACAAATCTGTTGGGTCTGGGTGAAGGGGTACCCTGTTTGAAAGAAGTGTTTTATTTATAAAAACGATCAACAAGCTGCATCAGTTTCCTCCCAGTCCCTCTCTAACAAACACACAAAGTGTCTTTGGAGTCTCTAGGCTAAAAACTCAAATTCTTCCATAATTGAAAGCGTAATGTGAGAATGTGCATGGAATCGTTCGTCCATTGTACCTCTTGACTCATGCATTTTCAGCACATTTGCTATAGTTGCGATTGATTGAGCGCAGATTGAGCCCAGATTTCTTTATCAACCATATCCAAAACTAGAGAGATTAGTCATACTCTGCAACAATCATCTGGCCGTAAATTCATAAAAGGTAAGCATGCATCCTTTTTGGGGGGATACAAACTAACATTGAGGCTCAAAATAACAGTTGTATTCTTCGGGTCATGTACCTTACGAATGAATTTAACAACCCTGCAACTCCCTCCTTTTATTTAAACCAGAGTAATTGCAACAAGAGGGTCTAGTCAACAATGACTCTAGACAATTCATTTTTTTTATAGACCCGATGCTCCACTAAGCTATAGTTCATTGACACAGTGTTAATCGCTTTCCACAGTAGAAGGACAACTTTCATTTGGACCATTTGGGCCACCTAGTGTTCCAGTGCCCAAACTATCAAGGTCTCCTTGTGAGTAAATCAAAAGCCACTGCACAACACTTGTTGGCATCAATGAAAACTTCAGTCTGTTAGACACAATGTTCACTGAGAGGGGGGGGGGTGAATTAGTGAGCTAAGGCTTCAACTCAATTTCAACTTTTTCTACCAATCTTATATCATTATTTCACAATTTCTTCAACAACATATTTATCAAAGAACAATATCAACTAGGCACATGTCATTCATCAATTAAACACATCACTATCAATACATTGCACAAGGGACACAATATATAGTTTTATAATCTTTATATAAGTGGAGACTTCAATCTCCAATATGGGCTACAACCCGTAAGATGGAACCACCCACCAGAATGGTTCAGTCATCTACAACTGACTGTGATGCTACAACATCCAAACAAGCTTCAACTTGTCAAAATACCAATAAGTCTTTCCCCAACTCCACCCAACCTCCCTATACAAATATCAGATTACAAATTACAATTGATACATCACACTCTTCCAAAGTTTTCCACAGGCACACACATCAAAAATACCAATCAACAAGTCTTCATTCTGTACTCAGCAATTCATTCAACATACAACATACTGTAGCCCTGTCTCAAATATGTCCATACACCATTAGTATATTGTCTTCAGTACTGTCCACATCAACATATAGGCTTCCAAACTGTTTAATTCAACACTTAGACAAAATTGTTTTTAACTTGTAAAAGCAATTTTTCTTCTACTTTAACAGATTGATTTCTCCCTCATGTGATCACCATAAGGAAACCTACAAGCATGGCTAGATAGCCATTTCAACAATGAATAAGACCATATCACAAGATAAATCTGTTAACACACACACAACCTCTGACAAGCATTTCAAAATAGCTTCTCAACCTCTTTTGAACATCAAAACATATTTCTTTCCATTTTGGTAGACTCTTATTTCACACGTGTGAACACTCTATGGAGACCTGAAGTCATGAGTAGATGGACAACTTACCAAAGAATGAATCCATGACATTTGATAAATTTATTTGCATAAAGATAGCCCTTGGAGGGCATTTCCAACTGACCTCTCAAACTCCTGTTTTTAACACTTAGCCATATTTCTTTTGTTCTCACTATGCAAAATATTATTTTTCCTATTTTTGGCAGATTGATATTTTGCATATGAGACCATGATAAGACAACCTGAAGGTATGGATGGATAGCCAGTTCACCAAGGAACATGCCTATGCTACCTGATGAATTTTATCATCAAAATAATCCTTCCGTGCGGGCATTTCAAAATGCTTTTCAATTTCCTGAATCTAACACAACCAATTTTCTTGTGTTTTTAAAATGCAAAATAAAAATTTTCTTACTTTTGGAAAATTTATATTTTTGTCATAAACCACTCCATAGGATAAATGATACCATTGTTAGATGCACCCATCCACAAGATATAGCCTAACGCTTTCATATTATTTTTCTCATCATCCTATGAGATAGGGAAGGCATTTCCCTGAGCCCACTGAGGTAGTTTTTCCAGTACTGGAATAGTGCAAAACAGGCTGAAACTTTGTTTTGGCAGACCATTATCTTTGTCATAAAACATCTTCTTTAATAACTGAGACCATGGTGAGATATCCTCTTCAACAAGCGGTAGGATGATAGATTCAGATTATTTTCATCATACACCTATAAGATAGGGTGGACATTTTCCCAAGGCCACATGAGCCAGTTTTTCCAACACAGATAATTTTCTTAGTCTGGTCCAATTTGCCTAAAACACTGTTTTTGCAGGTTCATAACTTCTTCCTCAGATGCTTCCAAGACAATCTGAAGAAATGGTCAGGTAGGACAAATATCAATCTACAAGACCCCCATATGGTGCAGGCATTTTCTTCAACACACAATTTGTGGCAAGAATTTTCTTAAGGCTACCTAAGCCAATTTTCCAACACTTAGTCATTTTCCTGTTTTTCAACAAATTACCATATTTTTCCAAAACGATTGTCATTAATGTTGTCATCAATGACAATCCTATTCATCACAGTCTTCATGTTTTTCTTTATAGAAATTGGTATATAATATACTGCATTTAGAAATATACTTATATCTAATGTGTTTGACAAGTTATTGTTTGGTATGGTGTAGGTAATACAATTACTTGTCACTACAAGGATTTTTCACTATGAATGAAAATGCAAGGAAGCTTGCTCAGTTTAGAGTGGCATTAGAGGAGAGGGGAGATGGAAAATGTTATTGTCCTTGTGCTGATTGCATGGGCTTGCAAAGAAGAAGAATTTTAAGAACGACAGCTGAAAGACATTGTAGGGAGAAGGGGCACACCGAAGGGGGTTATGAATATCGCCCCTTGGTAAGAGGCTATTCAATTTTTAATGTATTCTCTGTAATAATCATCATGTCATGAATTTCAGTAAAATGTCTTATTGTTTTATTATATGTTCTATACACATTAATTTTACTACGTTGTTTGTAAATATATAGACAATGCCCCCAAAATGTCCCCTTCCAGAGAGTTATTTGCCAAGTACTAGCAGAAATACTCATTTACAGGGTGACGAACATCTAGATCAGAATATTGAAGCTGATCAAGTTCTTAATGATGATATGGATGGAGATAACATTAGTGATACAAATCAGGAAGATGAGATACATAGATTGATCCAAGAAACATTTGCTCCAATGGATGAGGAGAACCAGGATGATAGTCATGATGTTGATCCTCTACTCGAGAAGGCACGTAAACCTCTTTATGAAGGCTCAAAAACAAATCTTCTATTTGCTATATTGTTGTTAGTGAACTTGAAGGTTTTGAATGGTTTATCAAACACCTATCTCACATAGATACTAAGGTATGTAATTTCTTAATTATTTATGTCTGCATGTTCACATGTACATAAAGGGTTTCCTTTTTTCCTATATTGATATTTTTATCTAATTTGTAAAGTATGGATGCGATACTGATGATTAATATTGTTTACATTGACTTATTGTTTTGAATTTTGTAGATTGTTAGGTGAAATTCTATTACCAACGTCAAATAGTTTACCATGCACATATCGAGATATATATGTGATTATGAAAGAATTTGGAATGGAGTATAAATCTATTGATGCATGTGTTAATTATCATATCATATACTATGGACAATATGCATTAGAAAATGAATGCCCACAATTTCAAACAAGTAGGTATCGAACTGATAAAGTGACAAAAAAGGTGCCTCACAAAGTTCTTTGTTATATTCCAATAATTCCATGTCTCCAGCGGTTGTTCAGGTGTCAAATTATAGCACAGTTTATGGATTTCCATGCAAAGAACAAAAGTCAAGAAGATGTTCTTCGAATGCCTGCAGATGGGTCTGCATTTAGGTGCATCGAAGAAAAGTGGCCAATTTTCAAAGAAGAACCTTGTAATGTTAAACTTTCATTGGAAGCTGATGGTGTCAATCCATTTGGAGAGCTTCGTTTTACCTACTCATTGTGGCCTGTTTTTGTTATAAACAATAACCTTCCTCCTTGGATGTCGGTTAAGAGAGAGCACACAATGCTGGCAATGATTGTTCCGAGTATTTAATTAATTTGTATTTTTTTACTTGAAAGTATGATCACTAAATTTTTCATTTCTTTGTTTCATGCATGATAATTATGTCTTTTATATATAACGACATATAGCTAAATATATTTAATCATGTACGTTGGACCAATTAGGTAAGTACCAGGTTAAAGATATGAACGTATATATTGAGCCTCTTATCGATGAGTTGTTGAAGTTATGGGCTAGCGTCATTGTGTATGACATCTCTAGACCAATAGGGCAAAGACGATTTCAATTCCATGGAATACTTGGATGGACAATTCATGATGCTCCTGGGTTAACACATTTTTGTGGTATATTGTTACTTTCTTTTGTTATTTATTATTATATATATCTATTGAAAATATCCTTCATTATTTTAAATGGTAATTCTAATTTGCTACACTGATTCATATACCTTGTAGGTCTTCTTAAATTTGCATGTCCAACTTGCGGTCCCAGGCTAAAATCTCATTGTTCAAAGAGTTTAGCAAAGGAAGTGTTTGATGAGTATAGGCACTTTCTATCTAAGAACCATAGTTATCAAACTACAAACAAAGAAAAATTCAATAGTAAAGAAGAGAATGGAAAAAAACCATGAAGAATGACACCTCATTTATGGAATTTGGAATATAATAGAAATCGTCAAGGTATACCAAATTATTTATGTATTGTTGGACACTGTTGAGTATGGTTGTCATTGATGTCAAAGGAGGTCATTAATTAAAAAAGTAGTGTTGATATGGCATGTGTGATGAGGTTGAAAAAAACATGTTGGTGTCCTAATGTCTCATGATGTCATTTTTACATTCTGGTAGTAGTTGGTAACGGTATGATAATTTGGGGATTCTGACTAAGTGTTGAAAAACTTCCCTAAAGCAGCTGCCTTATGAAAATGAACACCATAATTCATAAGAAGAAGAAAATTCCCACCATGACCTTCCATCTCATATTTTGTTGAAATATCTATCTGACCATGGCCCCGGTTCTCAGAAAAACTCATTGAAGAAGAAGATACAGATCTCCCCAAAGAAGGATTTTTGGTCAAATTAGTCAGAATTGCTCTAGGGAAATGCTTGCCATAGTTTGTGGGTTGAAGAAAATGACCGCACCACCTGGTCATCCTATAGGTATATGTTTTGTCTACCTAACTATGTTCTCACATTGGTTTGATAATGCTTGAGGAAGAAGAGGAAGAAGATATGGATCTGCCAAAATAGGGTTTTAGACCGTCTTACACCAAAGTTTAGTAACATGCCCGCCTAGGGAAAATGAAGATGGGGCCGGGAGTGAAAATAGCATAGGTTTTCTTAGTAAGGTGTAATACATCATCTAGTAGCATTAGTTCAGGTTTTGGGTGAAATGAAAAATCCACCTTAGGTTTTGGACAAATTGGAATTATTGGTAAAATCTACCTAAGTGGCCTCAAGGAAATGTGCACCACCTCTCATAGGATGATGAGAAAAATTATCTGAAAGTGATAGGCTCTGTTATGTTGGTTGGTGCATCCAACCATGGTTTCAGATTGACCAAAGAGACTCTGAGGAGGAAGATATCAATCTGCCAAAAATGCCTCTCACCTTCATTTGCACTATCCCAGTAAAATGCCCGCCAAGGTTAGATGATGAGGTTGCAGGAGAGAAGATTGGCGTGGTTGAGTCAGTATGATGTTTCTCACATTTTGAATGTCTCACTGTCTGAGTTTGATGAAAAAAATAAAATCATCTTGGTGACTTAGGGTTTGAAGAGATTTGTCTAAGTGTCAATAAGCAGTTTGGAAGACCACTTTAAAATGCCTTCCAGATGTTGGGTGTATGTCAATAGGTTCATCAATTGGCATGGTACTGTTCTTTGTTGAAATGTCTATCCAACCATACTTTCAGGATGACTTACAATGGTCACATATGCAAAATATCAATCTGCCAAAAGTAGGAAAAATACTATTTTGACTACTTTTTCATACTTGGTCAATTTCCAAAGTTTCACAAAGTTGCCATATTTTTCCAGAATGATGTCATATTACAATGTTGAATTCCTGATAGCACAAGAACACCATTATGTGTCTTTCCACCCTCACCATACATGCCACATCATCATACTTTCCATGTCATTACTTCCTTTGTCATTCCTTTGTCTTTCACTGAGTTTACCCTGCCATCATGTCTTTGGTTATCCTTTTGTCATTCACCGAACTCCTTTGACATCAATGACAACCACATTCAACTTGTATCATATATTATATAAATATTTGTTTTTTTTAGTGAATTATGTTCAGCGCGGTATGTACCTATATTGATTAATTAGTGTTAATTTGATTTTGTTGATGTTTCATGAATGTCGTTAAGGCACGGATGGGCTTCCACGAGGAATGAAAATTTACCCGATGCAATTTAGTAGGTTGGAATACTACGAGCACCTACAAATAGTTCATTTGTTTGATACAATGCATATTGGGAAGAACATAACAACATTGTTATGGTGAATATTAGATGGAAGGACTAACAAAGAAAGAATTGGAAAATTTGTAGTGACATCCAAGAAGCTAATCACGCATTGCAAAGTGTGATAATTAATGCTAATGGTGATGGCCGTCAACCGAATATTAGTCTTCCTTGGTGCTTGACGGAGCAACAGAGCAATATTGTAAAAGAGGTCATAAAAAAAATCAGGTTTCGGACGAGGTTTTCGTCTAACATAAAGAATATCTTAAAGAAAAAAGGTGATTTTGGTGGGGTTAAAACACATTCTTGGCATACATTCATTAAGGTAATTATGAGTTTTTAATATATTTCCTTATTGGTATGCACTATTTTATTAATTTTATTCTCTTATTTGGAAATAAATAATAATTATGTGTTTTTTGATACAGTATGTTCTACCCTTATCTCTCCCATACGACTTTGATAACAACATAAAACAAATTATTTATGTTCTTGGAAAATACATGAGGTAAGTAATTAATGTTTTATATGGAAAATGTACTTGGTTCATGATTTGTAGTGGAACTTATTGACATATTATGTTTTGCTCACAAATTTTATATATGGGTTGATATTATTTTATTGCATCATTTGTAGGTGGATTTCCTCAAAAGAAATCCACAAAGAAGATATAAGGTATTGGAAGAGAGAAATTCCCAGACTAATGTGTGAAATGCAACAGTATCTACCTCCAACATTTTTCAATGCACAAGAACACTACCTCATACACCAAGTTGAGGAGATTGAATTATGTGGACTGGTACACACAAGGTCGATGTGGATGGTGGAGAGGCAGTTGAAGTCGTTGAAGGATCTTGTTAGACTAAGAGCGCGTCCTGAGGGTTCTATGGTTGAGGGATATATGGTATATCAATGCATGGTGTATATTAGTGAATATCTACCTAAATTAGCAGAAAATATGAATGTGCCTCGCATTTGACATCTCAACTCCATCAACAAATTTGAAGGGGAGGTCCTATTGGGGAAAGGTACAATGAGGACCGTGAAAGGTAATTATTAGATTTTGTGGAATTAATATATCATGTATTTTTCCAATTTTATTTTATCATACTGATTTGTTATTTTTTTATTAATCCTGCATATTCAACTATATTAAACTATGCATGTAATGATATCTAATTAATGATAGTGAATTGTTATTTTTTCATATAGTTGCTCGAGTGTGGGATGCTTTACATTTATACATTGCAAACAACCTTGATTGGATGGAGCATTGGATAGAAGATTGTGAAGAATGCTTCGGTAGGTTATCATGGGAAGGGGTCAGTGAGATGATTAAATCAGCTCATCATCATCGACATCAATTTCTTGATCTTATGTCACAAAGGAAAGTTGATTTATCCTATGGTTTAAAAGATAAAAAGACAAGTAAATTGTTTACCCGCATTTTTCTAGTTACTTCCCATTTTTTCAATGTATTTGGTTTGTTTAATTTTTCAAATATATTTTCTAAGTCCTATATGGCATTTATTAATTCACAATGTATTTTTTACTTGTTGTCAATGTTGCAGTTGAAACATCACAAGGCTATGTGGTGTAATGGTCATAAATTTCGTATCAAAATGTTGGATGATAAAATGAAAACCTCAGATTGTGGGATAACTGCAGTGTTTAAGGTCACCAATGTTTCCTTTAGAAGTGACAGACATCCAAAATAAATTGAGAATAGGTACTATGGGCATTTGGAGGACATAATTGAGAGTGATTTTAATTCCTTTAAAATAGTTTTGTTTGAGGTGAAGTGGTACAGGATACAGATGCATGAACATGATCTTGAAAGAACTGTTATTGAGCATGCTGATGGATTTACCATGGTTAATACAAGGGCATTTGAACCGGGTACAGAGCCTTATGTTCTTCCAAGTCAATGTGAGCAAGTCTTTTACTTAGAGGTACCAGGTAAAGCAGGTTGGTCATACGTTGTTAGATACTATCCAAGATGAAGACTAGTAAAGTATAATCATGTAAATGATGAAGATAATCACGAAGAAGAAGATGATGATGACGATGATTCAAATCAGGAACAAGTGGCTGCAGTCGATGTGTTCGGTGAATAATTTGAAGAGGTTGAGCATCCAAATGTAGTAGACTATGATCTCATTGACAATGTAGATGACTATATTAGCGAAGATGCCATTGATGATGATGTTGATGTGAATGAGCCTTTCATGAATATGTATTATGAACTCGATCCTGATACAAATGTTGAGTTGAATGAAGAAGAATATCATGAATGATATTTAATTGTTGAAGAGTAGAGGAACATGTTTATATCTTTAATGTCATGATGATATTTATATGGTTTTATTTCCAAATGCCTTTTTTATATGTTTTTATTTCCAAAGTGCATACCCAAGCAAAGCATTGATTTGTTGCTGAAAACCTCTTTGCGGGCAGAATTTGTGAGCCTGAAATATAGTACGCGTGCATCACCTCACCTTCGCTTTGAACCTGGATAACCATGGCCGAACTTCAAACAAGGGCATCCAGCATGACGAGCGTAGCTGAAATGCAAGCATCCTCCTCTGCAACTCCAGTTGAAACACAGTCGTCCACAGATGATAGGGTAACCATAAAAAAATTCCAGGAGAAATCTGATGCATGGAGAGATGCAAAGATGTGGCCACTAGGTATGGAAACTATCCTGAGGAAAGTAGAAGTTTTCGACTTTTTGTGGGGAATGTTTAGTTATGTTGATGAGGAGATAGATGAGGCAATTTTGAAATATGATGCTGGGAATACAGAACTCATAATTTTTTGGAAGTGGGTATACCTCGACCCTAATTTGGTTTCCTGAGCTACAAATATTCCACGCAGAGGGGGAGCGATTTTAAGCTCAAGGAAAACCCCTGGATAGGAGAAGAACCAGATGGCCAGTAAAAATTTGTGGGCGAGAAGTAAATTTTTCGAGGAATGGTTTAAAAATGCAAGATGTCCCTCCCGGAATATACAAAGTTTTTATTCAGATTGTCCTTAGCACAATTATGAATCATCATAGGGTTGACATTTCGGGTGAATGTATGCAGGTAGTGATACATTGGGTGGAAGATATACCTGTAGATAGTCCTTATCTACTGGCTAAGAAACTCCACTCTACTCTACAAGAGAGCCAATTAAGGAAGGTTAAATTTAGTTTCCTAGGCACACTTCAAAAAAATATTGATTTATGTTGACCCCATGCTACTGAAATAGAGATTGGTGATATCAACCAGCATGGAAAAATATATTTGCCAAAACCACCTGTTCATAAAACATTCATTAAGAAACGTAAAAGAAGGGAACATAATGAGGAATTTCTAGTACAGTCTCCTCAGCAGAACAAGGAATTAGTATAATATCCTGAGCACCATGTGGAATTACCATTACACCCTGTTGAATAGAACGAGGAATCGCCAATACAAAGTCTTGAGCACCATGGCGAATTACGTGTACAAAATCCTGATTTGGTCATAAATGATGAAATTCATGCTGCCATAACTTTGAAAGAGTTTAAGAGGCATGTAGATAGAGGTCATTGGGAGGAAGTGACAGGAAACGAAATGGAACAAACTACTGCTCACTTTTCCATTCCTCAAGACATTCTTGATAGAATTCCTCCTAAACAGTTGGCAATTGAGTATGATTGTTCTTCCAAATCAGAATCAGGGGCTTCTGCTATGCATTTAGACATTGCATCATATAAGTTTGATAGTAGGTACGTGTTCATCCTATATGATAAAATGGAGCATTTCAAGGAACAAGCTTCCTATATATGTAATTGGGCAGAAGAGTGCTTGAGAAAATATGATAATATTTTACAATGCCTAAAACAGATAGCAGTGTTGCTGAAGACAGTTGTGGATAATCATTTTAGAGCAGATATAATTATAAAAGGGAAAGAATAAATGGTTAAATTATTATCTGAAGAAGTAGATAAACACACTGATGTTTCTCAAAAATCAATTCATCTCGTGAGGGTTGCATATGAAGAGGCTTTGGAAAAAGCTAATGCTGAAGCGAGTGAGCTCAAAGAAGAGTTGAAAAAAAGACCACCTATTCTCAATCTACCACCAGTGAGGAGAGAAATGGGTCCTTTACAGGTAATGGAGAAGAAAATTAAAGAATATGAACAGGTAGTACAAGAATATCAGTTGAAGTTGAAAGAGTGAGAGGGAAGCCATCGAAAAAAAGTTGGAGAATTAGAATCAATAATTTCCAAATTGAGAAAAACCATTTCTAGGAAAGTTGATAAGCCAAAAGGAACAAGGTTAGCAAGGATCTCTGAAACTTTAAAACTTAAAAAACAAAGTAGAGGAAAAACAATTTCCAGTGAAGAAGGTGGTGAGGGTGAAGGTAAGGGTACCAAAGGAGACGATGGTTAGGGTAAGGACAAGGGTAAGGGAAGAAGGAAAAATACACCTAGAGGTACAATGTCCTTAGAAGAGCGAGAGAAGTCCTTAGCAAGATGAGAGAAGATGCTATAAGAAAGCTTCTCAACGAGCCTTGCACTAGGTGATTTGTATGGCTCATCACCATTGCATAAAGAAATGAAAGAGAAGATGGCCAAGAAAGATGCAAAAATAAGGGAGCTGGAATCAAAACTCTTAGAAGGTAGAAAAGTTCAGCATTTCGGATGTGATATGGAAATTCAAACACTTAAATCCAGAATTGTTGATTCAGAGAAGGAATTAAAAGGGCCAGTTGCTGCGATGAGTGCGATTCTTGTCCTTCCCAACGAGACAAAGTTGAGGGAAAAAGAGCAGGAGAAAGAAATACATAATCTGAAATGTGAATTGACTGAAGTCAAAAACCAGTTGAAACATACCAGAGACAAATTGGAGGTCAAGGAAGAACAAGAATCAACGAAGTATAAGAAAAATGTGGAAATGTTGAACAAACTAATGGCAGAAAAAAATGTTTTTCTTGAAAATTTAAAAAAAGTTTCACAGAGAGTTAAAGAGCTTGAAAAGAAAACGCAATAAGTGTCTTGTCCAACTCCAATACAATTACAGTCTTCTACGAAAGGCAAGAGAGACAATTCATATTTGTCTTTTACTCAAGAGGATGGATTGCAACCATCTCTTAAACATGCTAGACATGTATAAATCAATGTATATATGTATTTATCGACAATTAATGAAAAAAAATATTTGTATGATGGAGTTTTGTATTTATCGGCATATAATGAAAAATGCTTTTTAGTTGACATATCACTGTATACATGTATTTATCGAAAGTTAATGATTTTTTTTTTTGTATGATGGATTTTGTATTTATCGGCATATAAGATAACATTATAGAGAATTCATCTCCGAATCCAATGTTTTCAGTGATCAATACGAGACTTCTTGTAGGTTGTGAAAGAAAGCATCAATCTCTTCGAAATACATTAAATTTATGTATGTTAATTAAATAATAAACTCTATTTTGTTTATGTCTCTTATTTATTTCAGATTTTTTTAATTAAATGGTTGAGCAATCTCTATTTAAATCTCTGGCTTGTGAGTGCATCTGAATTTTTTTATTATTATATATTTTTAAGTTGTGCAAGCAAACTCATAAGCTTTTTGAACATGGTTTTTTTTCAACATGGAAGGTTAATTTTTCACTGATGTGACCTCCATAAGGAAAATTGAAACCATGACTGGATAAACACTTCAACAAGGAACAAATACATGTAATTTGATGAATTAATTGACACACACACATCATCTGGTAGGCAATTGAAAATAGCATTTTAAACTACAGATTTACCACTTGGACAAAATTATAAAACCCTAAGTCAACATGAGGGATTTTTATTTTCACCAACTCCTGAACCAATGATACCAGATCATGTAGTACATCCCATTCAGCACAACCAAAATGATCTCCCCTTCGTACCATACTCTTCTGAGTCGGGCGGGTATTTTACTCGACTGGAGCAAAACAAGCCAAAGGGCACTTTTGGCATATAGGTAACTTCATATTTAGAGAGTTTTTGGAAAAAATAATGATGTGGTTAGATGCACCAATCAACACTCTAGAGACCCATACCCTTAGAAAAATTTAATCCATCAACTACTTGAAATGGTGGGCATTTTACTGAGGTCACTTACACATTTTTACTAAAATTATTATCAAACCCCAGGTAAACGTGATGAGATTTTTATTTTCATCCAATCTGAGCTGTGAGACACCCAATTGGTAGAGGCCAACATGGTGATTCCATCAGGTTCACTTTCATCCTTTGAAGCTTCTTTCTCTCTCCTCGGCAAGCATTTTCTTCTTCTAATGAATTATTGTCGACATTTTCATAACGCAACTGCTTTGGGGCAGTTTTTCATCGCTTAGTCAAATTCCCAAAATTATCATACTCTTGCAAACCACTATTAGAATGTAACAAAGACATCATGAGACATTAGGACACCATCATGTGTCTTTCCAACCTCATCACATCATGAGACTCATATTTTTGTCATATGTCCATCACTAAGCAAACTGAAGGTATGGCTGGATAGCCAGTCCATTAGGCAACAAGACCATGTCACCCTTAGAATTTACTGAGACAACCTGAGCCTCTGGCAGGCATATCAAAATATCTTCTTAACTTCTTTTGAGCATCAAAACATATTTTTTCCTATTTAGGAAGACTCCTATTTCACATGTGTGAACGCCCTATGGAGACCTGAAGTCATGAGCAAATGGAAAAATTACCAATGAATGGATCCATTACATTTGATGAATTTACTTGAACAAAGACATCCCTTGGATGTCATTTCCAACTGACCTCTCAAACTCCCATTCTTAACACTTAGTCAATTTTTTCATACTTTTGAATATGCAAAAAAGTTTTTCTTCTATTTTGGCAAATTGCTATTTTCCTCATGTGGTCACCATAACAAAAACTAAGAACATGGAAAGATAGCCACTTCATCAAAAAACAACCCCATACCCTCAAATAGATTTATCATCATCAGGACAATCTCTAGCGGGCATTTTCGTGAAGCCACTTAGGCAGTTTTGCCAATACTATAGTGCAAATATGGCTGGGAGGCACTTTTGGAAGGTTGGCATCTTCCTCCTTAGAGACTCTCTGGTGAGGCAAGTGATATGGTTGTATGCTCCATACAACACTCTAGAGACTCACATTCTCAATACATTTTTCACATCATCCTGTGAGGCATGGCGGGCATTTCCTTAAGGCCACTTAGGCAGATTTAACACCAATTCCATACTTAGACAAATTTCTCAATTTGGTCTAATCTGCCTAAAACACCCTTTTGGCAGGTCCATAAATGTTTCTTAATCCACTTCCAAGACAATATGAATACATGATCAGGTAGGCTGAAGACCAATCTACAATACCCCCATGTACTGCGGGCATTTACTCTAACCCATAATTTAGGGCGGGCATCTTTCTGAGGCTACTTCACCATTTTTGCATCCATCGATGAAACACCTTGTTTTGGCGGGCCTATATCTTTCTCCTCAAGAAATATTAAAGCAAAATCAAATCATGAATAGGTATCCAAACCAACTAGCCATAGGATGGTACCATGGTGCGGGCATTCTTCTCAAACCATGAATTGTGGCGGGCATTGTCTTAAGGCTGCTGGGACCAATTTTGAATAAGGCTGTTGGGACCAATTCTTCCTTAAATATATGTTGTAGTTTGGAGAGGTAGGTGACATGGTTGTATGCTCCATATAACACTCTAGAGACTCACATTCTCAATATATTTTTCACATCATCCTATGAGGCATGGCAGACATTTCCTTAGGCCACTTGGGCAAATTTAACACCAATTCCATACTTAGACAAATTTCTCAATTTGGTCTAATCTACCTAAAACACCCTTTTGGCAAGTCCATAACTATTTCTTCATCCACTTCCAAGACAATATGAAGACATGGTCAGGTAGGCCGAAGACCAATCTACAAGACCCCCATGTGCTGCGGGCATTTACTCTAACCCATAATTTAGGGCGGGCATCTTTCTAAGGCTACTTAGCCATTTTTGCATCCACCTGTGAAACACCTTGTTTTGGTAGGCCTATATCTTTCTCCTCAAGAAAGATTAAAGAAAATCAAATCATGAATAGGTATCCAAACCAACTAGCCATAGGAAGGTACCATGGTGCGTGCATTCTTCTCAAACCATGAATTGTGGCGGGCATTCTCTTAAGGCTGCTGGGACCAATTTTGACTAAGGCTGCTGGGACCAATTTTTCCTTAAATATATGTTGTAGTTTGGTGAGGAAAGTGACATGGTTGTATGCTCCATATAACACTCTAGAGACTCACATTCTCAATACATTTTTCACATCATCCTATGAGGCATGGCGAGCATTTCCTTAAGGCCACTTGGGCAGATTTAACACCTATTCCATACTTCGACAAATTTCTTAATTTGGTCTAATTTGCTTAAAACACCCTTTTGGCAGGTCCATAACTGTTTCTTCATCCAATTCCAAGACAATCTAAAGACATGGTCAGGTAGGCCGAAGACTAATCTACAAGACCCCCATGTGCTGCAAGCATTTACTCTAACCCATAATTTAGGGTTGTCATCTTTTTGAGGCTACTTATCCATTTTTGCATCCATTGGTGAAAAACCCTGTTTTGGCAGGCCTGTATCTTTCTCCTCAAGAAAGATTAAAGCAAACTCAAATCATGAATAGGTAGCCAAACCAACTAGCTATAGGATGGTACCATGGTGCGAGCATTCTTCTCAAACCATGAACTGTGGCAGGCATTCTCTTAAGGCTATTGGGACCAATTTTGACCACTTTTTTTAAAATTATCCTCATGGAAGGGTGGATTTTGTATAGTTGGGTGGTCTCATTGATTTTTGCATGGAAACCTTGGTAATTTAGGCATGGCAACCCGAGGTAAACTCTATTGTTGTAGTTTTTCTTCAAGAGTTTTTTACCTTGGATATTTTAGGGTTTGGTCTAACTTGGGCATTTGCAGGTATGGTTGTTGCTAGAGCGATGGTTCATTCTTGTTCACAGGGTGGTGTCTATGCTATCTTGCTTCCACAACTATAGCTGGCTCAAGTAAGTGATTTTTTTTCCTTATGACAGTTGTAAATTGAAATGTGTAACCCTGATATATTTTCTTTGGCTTTAGGCTTTTATAAATTTATCTATGAAAATGAGGGTCATTGTTATGCATCCCCAAGTTCTATTTTTCATCCTTACATCCATGTGATATACAATGAGAAATGATAATTGAATATATACATATCAACAACAACCACAAGCCCCATTATCATGATAAAGATGAGGGAAACTCAAGGTATGAAAATGGAAACCACTTGTAACTCAATAGGCATGCAGTAAGCTAATTGGTGGCTAATTCAGAGAAGGATGTATTACTATTTACAGAGTTTTCATACACAAGATATTCAATCAAAGACAAGTCAGAAGGTCAGATTTTTGAATAGAACAATTTTTTTTTAGAAATTCTGGTGGGACGATCATGGAGGGGACCATTGGGCAATGGAGTCAACAATCTGGTCTGAAATATGTTGCAGGAGGTAAGGAATCATGAAAGTTTACAAACAAAGGCAAGATAGTCATCCATCCTTCAATCTGGAGATATTTAGCAGGTGATTAGCAGACAGGAGAAAACAGTCCATCACGCAGAGCACCTAACCAGGGTGAATTCTGCATGACTTTAGAATAAAATGTTTGAAAATGCCTGAACAATGGGTCGAGAGCATACAAAATGAATTCTGGACCATATACACTAATGCTCAAACATGAAAAGCAAATACAAACTGGAATACAAAAGAGGATAAACATTCACGTAAAGAAGTTACTTATTGAAGAAAAAGACGACACTTGAGGATTCTCTGCCATGAAAGGATTATCATTCCTCTGCAATTTTATTCATATCTAGAAAGCTTGAAACACATTACAGTGGAGAGCCTCTGCTCTTTAAAATTCCCAACCCTTCTCCCCTCTATGGGGAGCAATTTATACTATCTCTGTCCCCGAGGCTAATCCTCGAAACATGACATGAAAGTGTTTACAGTCATAATCAACTACTAACAACTTAGAGCATGGTACCACTACCACGGTTTACATATATTAAAATAGACATTATATATGGACCAATGTGCTCGACCACTCATCTGTCTGTCAAATCAGCAACGTGTCCTTCCTTGGGTGTGCGTTTCGTGCTCAAAGGCACCTTTCTGCATGGTTTCCGGACTGGAAAAGGAGTTTATATCATTTCCATGCTTTGCCTTTTCTACAACCCCCCTCTGTTCTAGTAATACGGTTGTATGAGGGGACATGGAGAAGGCCAGCTTTGTACTCCCCACCTCCCATGGCACGGGTTCTCCTACAGGTCATACAGTGGGGGGTGTCTTCCACCTCCTCACCACTTCAGAAAAAGTTGGCAACTGGAGTTCACAAATGAGGCAATGAAGACTTTGGACACCCGCCACCCCAGCATGAGCATTTGCTCCCACTAGTTGCCGCTAAACATGACCCCCTTGTACTGGGACTTTGGAATCCTTGATTTCTTCCAGGGTCTCTGGGGAGACACTCCTGGGACGGGAAAACCCAGGCACCACGCAGCCAGAGGTACAACTATCCAGAAACATTCAAAGTGCTTCACATCTAGGCCCCGATGGTTGGTGCTTTCTTGGTGTGAAAAACCAAGGCGACAGATGAGTGTGGAATCAAGCTCACCAACCATTAACACCCCGATACTGACAAGTTTCCCAAAGCATATCACCATTTCAACTCTTTCAGAATTCTCAGAATATCTTATCACAATAACACTTTGAGCATTGTCTCTAATTATTGACTCATCTTATGCATATTAATCGACTTGGGAAGGTGGTGTTTATATAGGGTGATGAAGATGAAGATGGATACAAAGATGACTGGTCATCATAATGGAATCATGAGTGGACATGTGGGTAGGGATCTCTATTTTCTACTGAGAATCCAGTCATGCTGCCTCCTTTGATGTTGCATTGCTATCCACATGGATCGCGGTGTTTGGACGTGACATTCTTTGCCTTTTCACTTACGCTGACGATGGTGTTCAGAACGATTTTGGCTAGCCGCATCCCTTTGCTTCGTGTAGAGGCCAGGTTCGTCGCTTCAAAGATATGAACTTCATGATCTCCCATTGTTTTCTACGCAAGCCACATGTCGGATCTCTGGAGTCGGGAAGGCTGGTGAATCGGTGATACTTTGGATATGATCTTCACCTAAGGAGTGTCACAAATGGCATCGAGGGATATGATTATTGGTTAACTCATACGTGAGGACATCCTTTCTGTACCAGACCTGACTAGGACATCACCTTTACCAGGTTGAACGGCTCCAGATTCGCCACTAGTAGCCAGGGATCAAATTTGAAGGGCGGGTCTCATTTTACTTTGAAGGGCTATGAGAAATTGAACCCTTTAATGTTGACATTTAAAAATAAATCATTCTTTTCATTTGAAAATTTAAGTGTTAAAAAAAAATTCATTATTTATTAAAAACATTGTATAGAAAAAAAAATGACAATAAGAAGAAATCCAAGTGATTCAACATTTACATGGAATTAGTGCGGTAAACCATGTACACATGATTTATCACTTCCAGATTCTTTTTATGGGGATTACTCAAGAGTTAGTATAGAGGAGGAGAGACTAAAATAAAGGTTTAGAATGAAGAACATGTAACAGTGATGGAAGATGAGATTGGGAAAAATCCCATTTAGAAAGAGATTGATGCACTTGTTTTGTTAATGTGAACATAGGAATAACCATTAGGAGTATTGGTTTTTTGTATTGCATGTTCTTTGGCCTATTTATTCTTTGAAGGGAAATGTTTGTTTCCTATCATGCTAAAGTGATTAGAGTAGTTGAGAACTACTCGCAATCTTATTTGAATGCATAATATGAAATTAGGGGTGAAAGTAGGATCATGGGGTACTGAAGCTTATTTCTGTCTAGAATTGTTTTGAGAAGAGCTCCACTATTAGAACTGCTATGTTACAAGGCCAAAAGAGATCAGGCATCAAATCCCTAACATTAATAACAAAAACTAAAAAGATGATCTTTGTCCAGTGCTAACGTATCCACCTAAAACTAGTGTACTTCTAACATTGTACATCCTTGGGAGATTTAAAATTGTTGATCCTTGTTGTGACCACTTGATCATTGCCATAACCAATGGTTTAAATAAACAACATAAAATTAAAAAAATTAGAAGAATAACTTTTCCACGACATTTTACCTTACATGTTTTGAAATGAACTTTTCTACATGCTATTAAAAGCATTGTATTATTATCTTTCCAGCTAAATAAGTTTTTTAGGATCCACATTTCCATTAATGACAAAAAAAGTTACAAATACCATCACAAAGCTAATTGATATGTTTGTCCATATGGACATAGTTCATGAGTAACTAGCCATTCAATTTCAAACTCCACCTAATCCCTAAGCATCGTCTTCACCATAATAAACCTAAGTATTAGAAGACTTGAAAATTTATCTTTCAAACTTTAGTCTTGAGTCTACTAACATCTAGATGTCAAATGAGAGGGATTGATAGGGATTCTCATTTCTCTTTTGAAAACTCGGTGCATGTAATTATTATTCAAACACATTGAAAAAACTATCCTTCAAACTTCAATGTGGATCTTACTAGTATTTGGATTTCACATGAGAAGAAGTTTGAGAGGGATTCCACACTCATCATTTAAAATTTTCATCTTATATTTATGTGAAAAGGTTAGACAAAAAACAAGGACTATTATATACTATAATCTCTTTGTGAACCTTACAGATTCAAAAATGTTATTTTGACAAAAAAAACATATTTACAATCTCTTCTCTTAAATTCTGGGTTGATAGGTTTGAGGAGTGGTATCCAAGGTAATTGTAGACACCATTTGATATGTCGACATTACAAACTTTTATCAAGGTTCATCATCAAGACAATGAGTTAATTTGAGTAATGGATAAAGATTTATTATTATATCTTTAACAACACATTTCAAGAGAAAATTAGGAAATTGATAATGTTGACTATATAAATAAGACCAAACCCAAACCTTAAAAATGTTAAGCTAGATAATAAGGAAGCCTAAGTTGTGATTAAAACAAACACCCTAAATATAGAGACATGCGCAGATACATCATTATTATTATTCTAGCTAATGAAATTCCATACATATATAAAGCGGTCTCTACTCTCCCTGTCCATGGAAAATATAGTTTATTGAACTTAGATAAGGGACAACTCTGTTGGGTCGGTGAAAAAGTCGGTTGTTAGGTCGTTGATAAAATAAGCCATTGGAATTTAGAAGGACCTTTGAATGGAGGATTGATTCTGCTCGATGGCGTCTCTTTTGGTCAATGATGATTATGATGATGAGGGCGAGGATGAGGACGATGATGACGAGGATGAGGATGATAAGGATGGTGATGATGTCTAGGATGAGGGTGATGAAGATGATGATCATGATTATCATTATGATGATTAGGATGAGGATGAGGATGATTATGATGATGATGATGATGATGAAGATGGTGATGATGTTGACGGTGATGCTGATGAATATGCTAATGAAGAAGAAGATGATGATGAAGATGTGATGACAAGATCTTTACCTTGGTATTCACTAAATTGTTCTGAGCTTCACCAACATTATAATAGAATGGTTATGAGTGATTATTCGCTCCTATAAAGAATGCACTTTATGGAACTACCAAACTGCTCAGTTTGGATCTTCCTCTTTTAAGACACCGAACTAGGTCCATAGGTCTTGATTCTTCATGTGCACAAATCTAAGAACAAGAGGCTTGACAGGGCCCAAAAAGTTGTATTTTTTTTTACTACTTCCTCGGATCATATTGAATTGTCAGATTAGTCCTTGGAATGGGTGTTAAGAGCAATCCTTAATTTTTCACTCAACTGGCTGCTCCCCCTATCATGTAGACGTCCTCATTCACTGAGCTCCCCCTAAAATTGAGATGATGATGATCACCAATTGCTCATCAAATACACCTTGCATTAGGACTACCTTTAGGCATTCCCATGGGGCGTAAGACAAAAATCATTGATTAATTGTATTTTTTATTTTCAATGGGATTAATGTAAATGTATTGCTCAATTTGAACTTTTGTTTTATAAATGATTTGTGGTTCAACATTTACTATTGAAAATAATTCCCATACTTTTATAATAATTGTTTGGTATAATGTTTGAACAAACCAATTACATTGTGATTATTAATATCATACATGTAATGTTCAATATTTTTTTATTATAGGATTATGATGACCGATGACCTATCTACCATATTGCATTGCACCCCACTACAATGTCAAATTAAGAGATGGTTGAAAAAGAGTGCAACTCGTAGAGGAATAATACTAAACATGGTTGAATCAACCACCTATTCAATTCCCACTACATCTAGATTCACCAATTAAGATTGTGTATAGTAACAACAGTTCTTCACATGTTGGTGACGAAGGAAATCAAATAGAGGTTGGTATGGATGCTTTCTTACGAGATATGAGTGCCATGGAGGCAGTGTTGTTAGATGCATTATAAGACTGTGAGCTTGAGGATGATGTCATATCACTGATACCATCTTCCAAAGCCTTAAATATATTTCCACCACCCCTCTATTTTAACCTGGACAGTCAAAGTCTACCCAGCTGGGGATAGAAATGTTACTATACAACTTGAAAGCAATGTATTCCATTTAAAACGTGTGCTTCTCAATACTTTTGAGTTAATTTACCATCAAGTCCATTGTACTTTGAGGAATTTTGTCACATAATTAACAGTGAAAAATTGTCATTTTAATGAACATTAAATGACATTGTACGTTTATATTACCCAAAAACTACAGGTTATTCAAAGATAAGATACTTATGAGTGATAATGTCTTGCCTGCCGGCTGCAAAGAGGCAAAGAAAATGTTGGGTGTTGAGTACATATCATGTCATGCATGTATGAATGATTGTATTCTATATGGAGGCAAATATGCGAACAAAGAGATATGTCCAAAATGTGGGCATGATAGGTACGATAAATAAAAAAACATGGGTAAAGCACATGGTACTCCTCATAAGATATTTAGGCGCATGCCTATAATTCAAAGTATTCAAAATCTCTTTCATTGCAAAGAATTATCTATGTTGCAAGGATGGAATGCCTCACATAGAAGTGAATCAGGAGTTATGTGAATCCTAACATATTCAATAGCCATTAAGCATATATAATATACATGGACCGATAAATTCAAGGATGAATTATGTAGCCTTTGATTAAGCATTTCCATGGATGGTATCAACCCATATTCCCTCCAAAACACCAACTATTATGTTCCACTTGTAGTATTGACCAATAACAATACGCCCCCATGGCTATCAATGAAGAATGAACATCTTATGTTGGCTCTTATAGTCCTTGGTAGAAGAAAAGTGAAGATTATGATTGTTTCCCTACAACCATTGATCATGAATTGAAATAATATGGGAATGGATACATGCATATGACGTATCAAGACCCATCCTAATAGAGATTATTTTTATGGTGTATGGCATATGTGCATACACCATACATGATCATATGAGATTAGGAGTTTTCTCTGGTAAGCATGTTGATTGATTCGTTTATATTCGTAACAATATGTTTTGGCATATTTAATTTAGTCATGATTGTCCTAATCTTCAACCCTAGAATGTTATGTATACAATAACATTGCAGGTCTTGTAATAAAAGGGTATCATGGATGTAAATATTGTCTACCTTATGTGATTTCTAGGTGGTCTAGCCACCTACAAAGCCCATTGTACGACTGCTCTAAGGTATTCCTCCCATAAGGATACCCTTATAGAAGAACAACATCTGCTTTCATGGTAAATTAGGGAGAACCCAAAGGCTTGAAATAATAACATTGGTTTACTAGATTACGACATATGACATAGAGAAAGAGAAGGATATTGTAGAAATGTTGGTTTCAAATGAAGAACCTATGTTTGATGATCCTGAATTCTTCGACACCTATGTTGATAAAATACCTGTTGGGATGAAAAGGAAATTTGTATTTAATGAGCTCCCTTACCAAAGCATCTTAAGTTTTCCCACTTACTAGATCCCATGCATATATTTAAAAATTGTTTCATATTCTTTATGGAGGAACATATCATCGAAAAAAATTGACACATTGGCTACTAGGAGAGATCTTATTTCTTCAAATACTAAAAATAAACATTGTCCAAGACAAGAAAGTAGAGGAGAGGTTGATCCCTCTTGGTCTTTTAAAGAAGATGACATCCCATGGATTTTGAATAAAGATGATCTTTCTTTGGAAAAGGAATTTGTATTGGGTGTGAAGGTGCCTTATTTATATGGGTTTACTCTACGATGCTACTTCACTATAGAAGAACATTTATCAGGGTTGAAATCACATGACCATTTGAACCTTCTAAGAGTACGTATCTCAAAAACATGTTTGTATATTTACGCCACAAGTTAAAACACAACTAATTTTGTATATGTTTACTTTGTAGTGTCATTATCCTTTGCTTGCACTTGGGTGTGTGAACCATGACTTCCCCCAAGACCTATGGCGTGCCATATTTAAATTATCTACATTTGTACATTAGATCAAATCAAAGGAGTTTCATATGGATATCATTCCATGGTGGTGTCAAAATATAGATAATATTGTTTGTATGTTTGAGAAGGAGATGTCGACGAGTTTCATGGACTTGCAGGTTTATTTTCTAATTCACCTAGTTGATGAGGTTGAATTAGTTGGGGTGGTGTCTTGTCGTTGGATGTTCTTCTTAGAGAGGTACATGAAAATAATTGAAACGATTTGTTTGACAAAGGGAAAAACCCAACGAGTCTATGGCATATGGGTACATAGTATATGAGTTATTCAGGTCTATGGAAGAGGGATACATAGTATATGATTCATTCTATTATTATAGTACATGAAAATAATTGAAACGATTTGTTTGACAAAGGGAAAAACCCAATGAGTCTATGGCATATGGGTACATAGTATATGAGTTATTCAGGTCTATGGCAGAGGGATACATAGTATATGATTCATTCTATTATTCTAGTGAGTACATCAAGCAAATCGATAACACACTAGGTGCAGTGATTTCAGATGACCAAATGGACAAGGACAAAAGGGAAGGGGAGCTACTCTAAACAATTGAAAAAAGGCGCATGATAAAGAGTAATTCACTTATCTTTTATCAAATTTCTACAGAGTAACTATTCACACTGAACTTCATAATGTATATTTGATGTCATTATACGTATTATATTTGATGATATACATACATACGTATCTATGTTTGATTTCATGAATACATCAATGAATTCATAAATTGATGCCAGCAATAAATTCATTTACAATGTGGAGGAAACATAATCGTGGGCCACATTGTATGAAGAGAAGAGGAGAAAATGGGATAGTGACAATAAAGAATTCAAACTATTGAATGGTATAAGCATTCTTTATCTTGATTATATAAGAGAAAATATTCCAACGATATTTCCCAACAGTTGGGTTGTTGACAAAGTTAGAGAGAAATATGGTGCGTACAGTCATTACCTGTGTGCTGAAGAGGATTGCCTAAACATCGGGATTAGGTGCAACAACTCAGTAATAATATATTTGTGTACATTTTTAACTTTATAATGAACCTTTGAAGTATAGTTCATCTATATTTTGTATATTAATGGTTGGGTTATTAGAGATATGACATCGTTAGTCATTCGTATTTTTATAGGTGCATTTGTTCAAATATGTGGGAATATGGGCATCATTTTTGCACTGAAGATGCTAATGATGGACATGTACACAAGATTTTGGAGTGAAAGTCAAGTTCGACCAATCTAATCGTGCTAGTCAGTGCGATCAAAACCTAATAAGGGGTAAGTTAGGTTACATTGGAAATATACAAGAAATCATTCAAATGGATTTCTCATCTTTCCAATGTGTTATTTTTAGGTGCAAGTGGTGGGACACTTTCGATTAGAGTAATGTAAAGGAAGATCACAATAATATCTTGATATGTATCAGTTGTAGAAATATATAGGATGAAACTAAGGATCCTTATGTTTTCCCAAAACATTACAACCAAGTTTTTTTTACCTGGCTGTGTTGGATAGGGATTGGTGGTTCGTATTAAGACACAACCTTAGATAAAAATATATTTTTGAGAACAATAGTGCTATTATGCCAAATGAGGAAGATAATCAAGGTGATGGAAATTGATAGTGATATGTACATGTTTTATGTCATAATTTACAATGTTGATGTGCAATTTTATTATTGTTAACTTTAATTCACCAACTATATTTTTTCATCTTATGATGATGAAAATGGAAAGTTAATTCATTATTGTAAGGTGTGATAAGTTACAACCTCATTAATTTCTAACGTCATGAAAATAGTCATTTTATACTAATTATGTAGATTGACTAGTTTTAAAAATAGAACTATCTATGCATATCTAATGACAATAACAAATTCTATGTGCATACATATGTAAATAATCTTAAAAAATACATTAACAAAATATATAAGTAATAAATGCATATTAATATTAACTAATAAGTAATAATTGAATTTTAATATTAATTAGAAATGTGTAGTTCATTTACAAATTAATTCCATTTTAAAATGACATCTTTATCATTAATGAATATGATTAATATAAGTTTCCAAATCAAACAACTTTTAATATTAAATAGAAAAAAAATCATTTGAAGAGTAAATGTAAATAATTTTATCATTAATAATGTTAATTAATAAAAAAATTCAAATCAATCACCATTAACAAGTATAAATTTATACCAAGAAATTTTATACTATATAAAAAGAAAATATACAAATAGTAGATGATTCTTAATATTGGTAAAAAAAAATTATTTATTTTGAGATTATATGCACTCAAAATTACAATTTTACCATGATTGAATTACAATTATACATAACTTTTCAATATCAATAGCCCGCAAGTGACAAATGATTCTTAATATTTAAAAGAATGATTCATTTTGAGCTTATGTGAATTCAAAATGATAACATTGAATTAGGAATATTAATATTAAGGATTGTATGGGTTAAGGGTTTTAAGGGGTTGTGATTATAATTAATAATAGTTAGGATCTAGGGTTATAAGGATAAAATTTTATTGGTATTATAGGTTGTATTATGGGATATAATGGTGAGGGATTAAGAGTTATTAATTGTTATGGTTTATAGATTTTATAGGTAAGGGTTATATGGTTTCTAGGGATTATATTGAAAAATATAAATCTATGTGTATCATGTTTATCATTGTTTTAGTCAACCTTAAATTATTTATTTTCATTTTGCATTGTAAGAACATTTTGTTGCGTTGTTTGATTATTATAAAAGTGATGCGATTATTAATAATTATTTAATTAAAACATGTTTCAAGGTTGTAATAACAACCATCCATTTTCAACATTAACTAACATTAATGTAAAATTCAGATACAAATGTAAAATAGAAGTTCATGATAAATTATTATAAACACATATTTTTCATAGGGAAATGGAACACATTATATCATTAAAATAAATTTTAAAATTAATTAATTTAAATATAATTAAGATATTAGATGTCAAATATTTCTCTATTTTATTTTATAAATAAGTTCACAAAGTTGTTTATATAAGTTGTAACAATATGAAAGTATTTGCAATTTGCATTGTAAGGAAGAAGTTATTATCATTAACAACTCTCACAAATTTTCAAAATAAATATACATGATGTTTTTCACAATTTAATATGCATGATATTTATACACAATATAAAATTGAAGGATTTTTTTATACACATCTATCAAACACAAACATTCACATCTAATATCACCGAACATCATCCAAGACAACATTTATTAATTCCATCTAAAATCACCTAACATCATCAAACACCATCTAACGTACTATCATCATCATCCTCATCACCACCTAACAAACATAAAAGTCATCTAACATACACATCTATTATCACCTATCAAACATAAGCACCATCTTACATACACATAAAAAAATAGCCAACATAAACTAACATACACATCAAACATCACCTAACATACACATGTAAACATTACCTAACATCATCTAATATATTTAAGCATCATCTAACACACAAATATAATAATAACATCTAACGTACACATCCATCAAGCACACATAACAAACATACATAACATGACCTAACATACACTTCACCATCAGCATACAAAATAACATCAACATGAAAATGTACTCTCTCTCTCTCTCTCTCTCTCTCTCTCTCTCTCTCTCTCTCTCTCTCTCTCTTCAGATCTTCCCTATTCAGATATGCTATTTCAACCGTGTTTGGATCCTAGCACTTGACGGGGGGGTGTGGGGGGGGTTCGAGGGCAATGCCCGCGTAGCGAAAATTTAGGAAAAATACCTTGTAAAATGTTGTAATTTCATAGTCATGACTTGGTCAATAATGGGTGATTTACGAGCCCATGGTTTTGGGCATCCCATGGTATTTTCCCATGGTATTCCCTTTATAAAATGAATGCATTGTAATATGTCTGTGTATTGTATTGTAGCATTGTAAAAACGATCCTTATGATTGTGTGAGAGAAACTGTGAGAGAGTGAAGAGGAAGTGCATTGGGGTTGTTATAGGTTGTATCCCTTCATTTTGCTAGATGATATTTTTTTTTCCAAGGAAAAAAAGCGTAATTTCATTCATCTTTCGAGATCAAAATTACATTCTTAGTGTTCACTGAAGAGTGACTTCATGTTGACCAATAACTGGTACAAAGGGAGGGACTGAAATGTCTCCTGATAGAGGAGTTCTACAAGAGCATACGCAGATGCTTTTCTATGTAAATATGATCATAATCATAGTTATGTTCAGATATCATCAAAAATAATATCGAAAATATATCGAAGTATTGTTTTAGATAGTCTGTTTCATTACATGTTACAGCCGAGCCTTCTGAAATATAAGACAATAAGATGCATACTGTAATGCTAATAAAAAAAGATAAGTTCATAACGATATATCCATATCGGTTACATTAAAAGATCTAAAGTAAAAACACGAGTTGAAGTCTGAAGACCGCATTCATTCCACGAGTTCTGTCGAGTTTCAAAAAAGTTCTATGAACGGCCTGTGATAAAAGGCCTGCTGTCTACCATTTACTGTTTCTTTCACCATCCAGATACCTTCTACCAGCAGCAGCCCTTCCTTGGAAGCTTTGTCCGCTTCCTTGTTGTTTTCTCGGTATACATGCCTACAAGTGAAAGCATTAAGACGTTGAAGAAGCTGTCAAATAGAATAAATAACATGTGCAAGTCTCATGTGCCTGCACTCTTGGGTATGATTGATCCAGTTTATTACATTCATTGAGTCTCCCAGGATATTTAAAGCAGTACAGCCTTTTTCTAAGGCGAACATCAGAAGCAGTTTAAGGCTTTTTAACTCGGCATAATTATTGGTGCCCCCCCTAGTCCCATAGACATAACATAAAAATGGTTTTCAGATAAGTGAAGAACAGCTCCTCCACCGCACATATTGTTCTGTGCTGCCCCATCAAAGAAGGCCCATGGGGAAGACCTGTCTATAACCACTTCTAACAGCCTTCGTTCTCTTGTAGCTCGTAAGTGGACATGAAAAGAATTGTAGAAACCCACAGCCATTGCCCCGGTTATGGCCGGTGTACTTGGTAAATCCTTGAAGATTGCCTTGTTACGTGCAATCCAAATTCCCCAGATAACCAACATAGGCAACATTTTAAGTTGTTTTTGAGGTGTCCTCCTCCACCAGGAATCCCAAGCAATCCCAATTGAATCCCCTTCCCACTGGAAATTTAACCCGACCACCGTAGAGACTTCCTTCCAAACTTCATTATAGAAACAACAAGATAAGAACAGATGGTAAGTGGTTTCCATTTCCCTTTTACACAAGACACACCAGCCCGACCCTTGAAATGAACGCTTATGTAGCACGTCCCAAGTAGGTACTCTGTTATTTAGAACGCACCACATAAACAGTTTGTTTTTAGCAGGACACTTAAGCTTCCACAAAGGCTTCCACCACCAGACTTCATCCCTTTGATCCACCCCTACACTTAAAGATAAATACCCAGCCTTTGGAGAATATGCACCCCCAGGATCTGCATCCCATACTAGAGTATCTTCTTGATCTGAGAGTACAATATGTGCTCGAACCAGCTCCCTAATGAAGATCTCCAGCAAGCCAGTTCCCCTTTCTCCCAGCCCTAAAGAATTGGCCCTTCTCCAAAGTTGAGTCCAGGGTTCATCAGGCCTTGGAATAGCTAGCTGGTTCAGAGTAGTGATCCCAACAAGTCCAAGTTCCTCAATAACATTAGGAGGGATTAAGTGCTGTTGTGAACTGCCCATCCAAGGATCCCTACTGATCAGAAAATTTTCCCCATTCCCAACATCCCACGCTAAATTGTTTTCAATCAAGGAGAAAGAATTGACAATCGCTTTCAAAATCACTGATCCACCAGAGTGTGTTTTCCTGGGATTTCTGATCTAGTCTAATAAACTCTCATGTGGAATGTATTTCTACTTTATCACCTGAGTCCACAGACTGCTAGTTTTCACCAACCTCCAACCTCCCTTAGCAGCCAAGGCTTTAGAGAATAAAAAGATGTCCTTTAGACCCCAGCCTCCTAGACCTTTTGGTTTTGCAATCCTTTTCCAATTAACCCAGGGTGTAGTCTGTTCCTCCTTTTTTCCACTCCAAAGAAATCTGAAGCAGATCTTCCTTATCCTTTCAAGAATTCCTTTCGGAATCCAGGAAAGGGACATCCAATAAACCGGGATTGCCTCCAACACAGCTTTTACCAGAACTAACCTTCCAGCTCTAGAAAGCCATTTGTGGCTCCAAACCATTAAACGTTTCTCAACCTTCGCAACTAGCCAGAACCAATCCTGTTTCCTATAGAAGTTTGCTTTCAGAGGGAAACCAAGGTATTTAAGACCTGCCTCCAGTCCAGCTGTATTAATGGGAAAGTTCCTTGTTATTTCAGCCACTTCTTCCGGTCTTAACAGGTGAGTTGTCAATGTAGATTTACCAAAATTTATTTCCATACCTGTAGCTTTGGAGAAAAGTTCCAAAATCTCCTTCAGAACTCGAGTTTCTCCTCTTTCACCAGAGCAGAAGATTAGTACATCATCCACAAAGAGTAGATGATTAATACTGCAATTTGGGGCTACTTTTATCCCTGAGAAACGTCCTTCATCTCTTGCTGCCCTAATAGCCCTGCTGAGACCCTCAGCCACCAGAAGAAAAAGGAGCGGAGACAATGGGCACCCTTGTCTTAATCCTCTTTCTGCATGAAAGAAGGGAGAGGCCGCCCCATTGATCAGCACCAAGAAAGAAACAGTAGTTATACAAGACATAATCCAGCGAATGAAACTGATGCTGAAACCTAGGTGGGTTAAAAGCAACCTTATATAAAGCCAGCTAACTCTGTCATATGCCTTAGAAAGGTCAATTTTTAGAATAGCCCCCTTCAATATTCTGGTCTTTAAGCTATGAAGGCCTTCCTGCGCTACCCCTATTGCCTCATGGATCTGACGACCTTCCAGGAAGCCAAACTGTTCAGCAGAGACTTGTGCTGAAAGTATAGCTTTCAGTCTCTGAGCAATTACTTTTGAGATAATCTTATAGATGCAGTTGCACAGAGATATAGGCCTGAATTCGTTGAGGGAGGTTGCATTATCAGACTTTGGGATGAGAGCTATGAAAGTAGTGTTGAAGCTAGCCGGGATCCACCCAGCCGACCTTGAGTCTTCTACAACCTGCAAGAGGTCCCTCCCCAGAATCTCAAAAAGATCCAAAAAAAACTCGATCGTCCATCCATCAGGTCCTGGACTTTTATCTTTCTGAAAACTGCCCAAAACTTCCTTGAGCTCTTCTTCCGATACTTCCTTCATAAGTTCCCTGTTGCCTCCCACATCCACAAAACGAGGAAACATCAGAGCCGTTCTAATTACCTCTTCTATGGAAGCCTGCGGAGGAGCTTTGAACAAATGTTGAAAGTGTCTGACCCCGCAACTGGCCTTATCTTCAAAGGATACATTGGTACCCTCCTCATCCTGCAGGCTCCAAATAGTGTTTGCCACCTTCCTTCCTCGTGCGTAAGCATGAAAAAACTTTGTGTTTTCATCCCCGCACTCCAACCAGATGGCCCTGCTTTTAAGTCTCCATGCTTCCTCCTTTTCTAACAGCAGAGTGTTACGTCTACCCTCCAACCTAGTCAGTGCCTCCTTGGACTCTTGTGTTAGAAAACCACCTCCTTCTCCCTCATAAATCATCAGAAGTTCTTCTTCAACATTCTTCATTTCCACTTTGCCTCTGTTTCTCTTTGCTACTGCCCATTCCTTTTTATGCATTTTGAGTCTTTTGATGTTGTCTACAAACTGGATAGCAGTCGATCTATCATTTTCCCCCCTGATAGGGTTCCAATGAGAGAGGAATAGGTTTTTGAAAGACTCATCCTGAAGCCATGACTTATTAAATTTTAAAGGACTCAGAGGATTGGAGGGTCCCTTTTTTATTTCAAAGAAAATAGGAAAATGGTCAGATAGGCCCCCACTACCCACCCACTGTCTAACTAAGAAAAATCTGTCCACCAGCTGCTCTGCTACCAAAAAATGATCAATTCGTTTCGCCACCCTCGCATCCCCACTCCAGTTGTTTCTCCAGGTCGGTTTTAGCTTGGCAGGATCGATATCCAGCAACCCCTTCTCCATCAATTTCTGAACGAAAAAGCCCGCCAAAGAATCCACCTGGGCATGAGGCCCCCAGATCTCATTGTGCCCCATCGAAAAATTTAAATCTCCGCCCAGCACTACCGAATCTCCATTCACTAGAGCATTTTGAAGAAGAGAGTCCCAGAAGGGGGCTCTATTAAGATATGGTCCATAGACATTAACCACAGAAAGGGGAATCCCCAATTCTTCAGAAAAGACTTCAATACCCAGCACAACCTCTGTACCCCAGGAATAAATCAACTTAACACAACAACTTTTCCAACCCACCGCCAAGCCCCCAAAACGACCTCTAGCATCCACAGTCACAAAATACCACCCAGGTAACCAACTTTCCAACCTCTCCCGTATCACCTCCCCTTCTCCCATAGTCTCTTGTAGCAAAATCACATCCGGGTGTTCAAGAGTAAGCACCCTGATGAAGGCTGATTTATTGCCAAGCCCAGCCAGCCCCCTGCAATTAAAAGACAAAATCTTCATAAATGACCTTTCTTCTTGGCCTGCTCCGCTCTAAGGGCCTTTTCAATTGAAATTTGTTTTCCTCCCAAGAGGTCCTCCTTGGCTCTAGATTGAGCCTTGAAAATATTTGTCTTTCTACCCTGACCTCTTCTCACCGGTGTAGTATTTTTACCCAGCCCAAGCGAAGGCTTCTGACTAGATCTTAAAAAATATCCCGAATCCACAGGGTCTGAAGGGGAGGGGCAAGACTCCTCAATGAGAGAAGCAGGGTCTGGTTCCAGGTCAAGGGGGGAATGTTCAGCCATGTCAGAAAGGGGAACAGGTTCGATGGCCAAAGAAGCAAGAGCAGCATGTGTACCCATCCCCAGAACAGCATCAACATTGACATGGTGTACATGATAGACAAAGGAATTCCATTCTGTCCTGAGAGGGAGAGCTTCCTCAAGCCTTCAATCCAATCGTACCCAAGAAAGGAGACATTATTCAAAAACAAATTAACATTTGACAGAAGGGGAAGAGTAGTAGTACCAGGATCAGAGGGATCCCCTGAAGCTGAACCATGAATCGGTGAAGGGACCTGAGCTGGCATATCTCTAATACCTTCGTCCATCAATTCATTAGGAAATATCAGATCTTCTAAGGACGGGTCGCTTCCAATGTCATCCGCAGAGGTCTGGGCCGAACCCGAGGAGGCTTCAATCTTCTCTAAAGGGCCTTTGCGCTCAGCCCCGGTACCATTTATTCTACTACCTTTCGGAGTCCTCCCTGGCAAAGTACAGGCTGAAACCGGATGACCATAAACATGACAACGTCTGCATCGGAATGGAACATTTTCGTAATCCAGAATTTGGGGAATGATCACCGATCCCCAGTCCAAATTAATCGATTCTGCTAGACCCTCCCTTAAATTAATATTTACCAAAATCCTGGCTACCTTCTTCACCTTGGTTTCAACGAAGGAAAGGTATGCCTCCAGGAAAGTCCCAAGTATATCACCTATTCTTCTGAAATGATACATATCCCAAAAGTGCAATGGGAGCGCATGCAATCTTACCCATATTGGTAAGACATCCACCCTTTCTTTGTTGGCATCAAACAGAGGACTCCATGGCTTCAGGAGGACAGGGGAGTGATCAATATGCCGACATTTAGACTGAATCCATCTTAAGTCCTCCTCTTTCTCCAGATTGACCGCGAACCAGCCTCTATTCAATACCTCAGCCATCGACACATATCCAAGCTGTGTACCCCATGTCGCCGCGGCCCAGTCCTGGACAGTATTTTGTGCAAAATTTCTGCCCACGACTCTCCCAACCAAGGTGCACTTCGCCATCTTCATCACGCTATCCCATGCAAGATCTTCACCAACCGCGTAATTCTGGACCAATTTCTTTTTTATCCAGTTCTTTCGTCGCCTTTTTGCTGAACCATTATGCACTCTCCTCCCATCACATTCACCTGGATCCCCTGAACCATCTCCTGAAAGGTCCCTTCTCGGCAACTCAAAACCTCTCTGTTCAGCTACAGCCAAAGGCGCCCTCCACTCATCCTCTGAAGTTTCTTTGCTCGAAACCTTTCCTTGTAAAACCTGTCCAGCCTCCCCTTCTGTCGGCACCTCTACATCACCCTTCACAACCTCGAACCCTACCTGAAAGTCTGGTACCGGAAAACCTAGCTTCCGGTTGAAGAATAAATCCGAATCCCTCCGGCTCGAAGACCCCAATAAAACTTCCGGCCGCTGAGAAAATGACTTCACCAGTGGGTCTACTGTTAATAGCTCCGGCGAAAGAACAAGAAAGTCAGATGGGGACGTAACGACCTCCACCCCCATAAGCACTTCTGCTCCCACAAAATCCTGGCTCGATCTTGGGAAATCCACTAGCTGCTCCAAGAACCTTCCACCTAGCACCTCCCAGATGTCAGAGCTTTCCAGTCTGTCACTGGAATAATCTACCACGTCCAAATCCTCCATTAATCCAAGGATGTAAACCGTTACAGTTAAGAAACCCTTAGACAGCTATAGATCTTGAAACCCTAACACTCCACCGTCACAGTTTGAAAGCACCCTAAACCAGCAACTCCAACACAGTCATCCACACAGATCAGAGGCAAAGCTTGTCAAAAGGAAAGCGTGATCCAAAAGCCAAGGCAGACCCCTAGCCATAGCTAGAGGTCATGTCCATCCGTACCAGCAAACTGACCGCCTACGCCATCGCCCTCAATGCTACCGAAACCCTCCATCCGCTCCAAATCCAATCCCCTTATGCTTCCTAGATGATATAATAATAAAGGAATGGTAATTTATGTGCGGATGTAGCCATCACGTTATATCCGTGTCTCTCTTATAATGTGTTTCAATATTTGTATCTTGTTTATTGCTTATTGTTATTGCTCTACGATCCTATTTTCTAATAGACCGCACCGGTAATGAATATAAAAAATAAAAAGTTTTTCGTCCCACTATTTTTTAATTTCACCCTATTCTAATGTTTTTTATTATTTTTGTATTTACGAATAAGGCGTTTTGAAGATACAAACACACTATTAATGAATATGATGATATAAAAATAGTTCATGTCCAACAATTTTTTTAATGTTACCCTACATCGATGCGTAATATTAAACAACAAATTGGTGCATCTGAGTGGAGTAAACACACTGCTAGTTAATATAAAAATATTTAAAATGTTGTCTGGATTTTTACTAATATCACTCTGTGTTACTGCATCCAATTACATGATGCACTAGTTTTGTTCAAATATCTAAATGCATCGTTAATGGATGTAAAGAAATAAAAAAAAAATTATCTGGTAATTTTTATTTTATTTTTATCCAACGTTGAAGCACCAAATTAATATATGCATTGGTGCAATGTAATATATATAATGCACCGTAATTCCATTTTCTTATTTAAAAAAATATGTTTTCAGGAAGGAGGGTTGCATTGGTTGAATGCAATGTGTGAATTATATGGACACATCAATGCATCCATTTAGTTTAAACACACTGGTTTAGTTTCATTTAAATGCACTGGTTATTGTTGGTTATAGAAATACAAAGGATTTTTTTCCTCTCCATTTAATGGGGATTTTTGATATTGGTGAGTTTGGTTTTGGTTCAAATTGATGCGTTGTGATTAAGGGTGCATCGATGTGTTTGGTATGTTTAAAAGCACCAAATAAAACCTCCGCCTGCTCGCCTCCGTTAACGACCTCCACCATAAATGGATATTTGGGACCTTTTTAGAGGAGATTCTCCAAAAAAATCCATTATAGGGTGTTTTCCTTGCAATGCCATCCTCTTTCCCCTATGAACTAGAAATTTCTACCACAACTAGAGTAGTTCGTTACACCGAGTCTTCATTCAAAACCCTCAAACTAACAAGTGACGTATTCCTTGACTTCCCTCCAACCAACATCTCTTGGTACACTCAAAGGTAATTGTCAAGTGTTATAGTTGAGCTCCCTACAGGATTCCAAGTCATCGAAATGGGCATCCAAATGCGAGACATGGGAAGAGACTTAATCAATTGTAGCCCCAACAGTTTCCATTTCAGAATTCAATTGCCATCATGTTTTTAAGCTCTTGAATATCACTCTTTACCTCACTCAGGCCTGAACCCTAGTCCATTTCTTCCATTATGATAATAATAGGAAAATGATTCAGCCCTCCAAGAATGACACCACGAGAAGTCAGCTTATAAACCACACAACCCGACCTTCCGACTGGACCACAAGCACATACAAATTGTTGTCAAGAATAAGGAGACATAATACCTTCTCTCCTTTGTGGCCCTATCTGCCGAAGCACATCCAAACTAAGCCTTCCCCTTCGCGTGAACAAGATCTCACCGACCTGAGTGATCCAATAGGAAGTGGGAAAAACTAAGGAGAACGCTATAAAACAAACCTTCAAAGCTGAGGTAAACATATGAGATGAGCCTCGAGAGTGTTCTCTCATGTGTGAAAATAAATGAGGGGAGGACCTGGTATTTGATGCATTGAGGCTACACCAGGTGGCTTGCATGCTAAACCGACTCAAGGGACCTGCATTTAAGACCTTTCTTAACTCTTGGGGGAGCCACCGATGTTCCAGGTGATCCCCATTTTTAATGCATAAACCCCTTTCTAAGACGATGTGGTTTGATTTGCAAGATGATCACCCCCAAGTTATTATGCAGAAAAATATGAACAATGTTGATTTCTTTGATTTGCTTTAGGGGATCGACTATTCAATACTATAATCTCTTTGTGATCATGTCTTTTTTGCAAATCTTATTTTGCACTTGAGAAATAATAAGAAAAGAATCCCTCAATATTATGACTTTTTGAAAACTTAAAAAATACAATATTTTCTAATCTCATTAAAAATATGTGTATCACTATACTTTATTGTTAATTGCTAAGCCCATACCCCACTCAAAGAAAACTACTTCGTTTCCATTAAGATCTCCACATCTCCCACCCCAAACCACTTGACTTGGTTTCCATTGAGATCCAAAAGGGTCCCCGCATGAGTATTATTCCCAAGCTCATTAAACATATGTTTAAAATTCAATACTTTTCTTTAAATGCATTCTTCATAAACAATTTTGGACCATGATTTCTCGATATCTTAAATTCAACCTTTTCTTAAAATATCTTTATAAATAATTTTGGAAAAATTTTTAATGTTATAAAAACAGTTTTAAGTCCTAACTTTTGGATGTTTTCAACTATTTTTTTAATAATGTTATTATAAACATCGAGTGGGATTCAACTATTTTTTTAATAATGTTATTATAAACATCGAGCGGGGATTCTCTCAAAACTATTCCTAGTTTTGGGTTAATTTTGAAATGTCTTTTAAAAAAAAAGCAATTTTGAATCATGAATTTTGGAACATTAACCCAGATTTCCCTCAGAAACATTGACCAAAGGTTTAAAAATTCTTTCATTTTCCACTTTGACAACTTGCTATGGGCTTCCCTTGGCTTTCACTCCTCCGAAGAAACCCTTAAGCAAACCGTAAGCGACTGCATAGCTAAAGAGAAATGCAACGGCTAGTACTCATTCCAACCAAAATTTAAAATATAAAATTCTGTGGGGACTATCCAAATCTCGCAGAAAGAATCCAAATTAGTATTTCTTGTAGGAGCGGATCTGCTTACTGTTACCGGAACTGATGACTGACAATCATTGGAGGAACCCTTATTCAAAAACCCAGATCAAGGACAGCAATACACAACCCCACTTTTTCTCCAACGGTCAGGTTTCCCACAATCTCTCTCGGTTCATTTGCTTTGTCTATGCAAGAAGAATCCAAAGCTGATGTGCCAAGTTATTATATGCTGTTTCGTCTAAGCTCCAGTCTTTCATCCCTGGATACCAATTTGTGCATTCAGGGATTAGCAATTCATTCTTCTTGGCATTAATTATCCATTGCGTTTTTGAAGCCTAAAGGATTGGGCTTCAGGGGATGCATTATGCTATTAAGCCTTATTTGAAGCCTTGAGATTCGCTGATCAAGATTGTTCTGGAGTAATACCTTTGTTCTGTGATAAAAAGACCAGAGCGATGGGGTGTTTCTCTGTGTGTTTTCGGGTGAAAGACCGAAAGCGAAGAAATGTGCATGTAAATGCTGCATCAGCCAGTCCTCCAAGGTGCAGGGTAAGTATTACTGGCCTTAGTTTGTGTTTTTTTCTTTTTCTTTTTCTACCAATATGAGGTGTTTTGCTGGGATTTTAGTAGGGTGTGAGGCCCTGTATTTTCAAAATTTGTTGGGGTTTTAGTAGGGTTTAAGGCATGCATCCTTGCATTTTCTTTTTTGTAATTTCCAGGAGCGTGCTGCTGCTAAGAATAGGGCTCTAGCCAGCCGCTTGCAGAACCCTGCTGCGGAGAAACAAACACCCACTACAGAGTTCTTTGAAGGTAAGGTAAATTATATTGTTTATAGTGCTTCAGTCATGTTTGCAACACAAACACCTGATGAAGGTCCTTCTGTATTTTGTCCAACCAGATCAGCGGAAATCAGAAAATTTGCATAGGAGAATAGGAGTAAATCCCAGGTGGGCCCAAAAACTCGTTGTTCCTGCAGAGATTTCTGATGTGCAGAGGCGAAGTGATTATCCAGATAATGTAGAAAATGCTCAGAAGAAACCAATTTTCTCTGTGGAAAAGGACCCTCTTGAGGAAGTGAATGAGCTTGCTTTGGAGCTTGCGGATCTAGCCAGAACGATTGAAGAGGAGGCAAAAGATGTTAAAATGTTTGGCAATGAGGTATGTATGGATATCGAATGGACAATCAGTCCTTTTTGGAGCACGTTTTATGTTAGGGTAATTTTAATTTTTTCCAGAGGAGCTAGGTTTAGTAGAATAGTTTTTTGTTCTGCGGAAGGGGAACTTACACTTGGCCTCATCCCTTCGAAATTCATGCCATACTGGTAGGACTCATTAAAATAATTTTCTTTGGGAGAAAGACTTACATTTAGCCTCGTCTCTTTGAATTCATGCCATACTGCTGGGCTTATTATAATACTTTTTGTATGGGAGGAGAAGAGTTGCACTCGGCCTCCTTCCTTTGAAATTCATGCAATACTGGTGGGGATTATTAGAATATTTTTGTTTTGGAAAGAATTATGTTAATGAGAATGATCATTAGTGTACATTCAAAGGAGTTATGGTTATTAGAATACTTATTGCAGTCCTCTTTCATGAAAGATCTGAAGGTTTTGTGCAATAATTTACAACAGGTTAAAAGCCTCAGAAGTTGTGGAACACTGACTCCCAATTCTGGAAACCAGATGATTACTGTCAGTGAACAATGTTTGCAGACTGTTGGTTGTGGTATGAATAGGGTTGTTTCTAGTAAAAAAACTATTTCGATGTACAGCGAGAAATCAATTGCATCAGAATCCCAATACTCAGTTCAGGAGGCAACCAAGCCGACTGTAACTGAGGTAAGGGTTTCTGATAAGGAAGACGTCCCTTCCAAACCTTGGCAAAATGAGGCAAATTCATACCAACTGTGTCCAAGGTATGCAAGAAATCTTATTATCTACTCAGTGATAATATATGCTATTACATTTTTAAAGGACGTTTGTGCTTTGAGTTTGGTTCCAGTTTATATGCCATTTCCAGCTTATCTAGTCAGTGATTTTCATGATACTAGAAGTCATTATTTCTCCTTTTCTGCAGGACAAACAGACAAGATCAGCATGGTGCTAGTACTAAAGCTGTTGGCAAAACAGTTACATTTAATTTAACAACTGAAAGCCCATCTGTTTCTTTTGACTCTGCAAATACTGGGCACAGTGAGAGCAGTTATGATTCAATCTCAGATGTGTCTGTATCTCTAAACTCCTACACAGAAGAAGAAGAAGAAGAAGAAGAGGAAGAAGAGGAAGAAGAAGAAGAAGAGGAAGAAGAAGAAAGTGCTGTTTCTGAAAATTCTCAATCCTACAGTTGCTCTTATACAGGAACTGAGACTACCATTAGTGATGTTTGCCCTTCTGGACATAGTGTTGGTCCTGACAGTGAAGATAATGCAATATCAAGGTCAGCAACCTCATCTGGGATAGTTGAAAATGAAGAGGAGTCTGATGGGCTAATGTCAAATGCATCCAAAACTAGTCCACCGGCTGGACAAAGGCAGCCTAGATATCATAATTATGAGAGTAGTGATGAAGAGTATGATTCCTTATCAGATACTGAAGACACCCTTGCATCCTCTGATTTAGAAGCGAAGAACAGTAATCAAACTGCCAAGCAATTTGAAGCTATTAATGGGGTCAATCAGTCACCTCCACTTGTGAAGTCAAACTACTCTCCACAGCCCTCACCAATGAGGCTTGTTGATGACACGAAGCCCACATGGAGCAGTTGTGCAAAGGCCTTAGAAAATGCTCCAGTAAATAATAATGCTAGAATTCGAGCTCAGTATGTATATCCAGTTTTGAACCCTGTTGAGAACTTGTCTCAATGGAAAGCATTAAAAAAGGATTCTAAGACTGATGCGTTTGGAAATTCCAAGGAGTTTTATGAAAACAACAAAACCTGGGTAGAATATATGGATATGCCAGAGAACCAATCCAAAGTGGATATGTACACAAAATCTGCACCCACCAAAAAACAAAGAGTTGAAATGGTCCCCAAATTTCCTTATGGCAGTTCGATTTCAACATTGGTTTCTGCAACCAAGGAAAATATCCAGTCGGTAACTGTGGTGGAACAGAAGAAAAGTGACCAAGTTTTAGAAGTAAAGGAAGAATCCAGCCAAAGGAGAAAACTGATTCCCCTAAGTGCTGAGCCAGTTTTCAAAGAACCTAAAATACCTGCTTCACAAAACAGAACCAACTCAAATGGCATGCCTGGGGAGGTTCCGCCTACAGATGGAGTCTATGTGGATGCTAGCCTTTCACACTGGCTAAAACCTACTGAACCTGTTGACAATGGGGACAAAACGTTTTCATCCCTAAAAGGTGGCAAAGAAAATCTGGCTAAAGGTGGGGAATTGTTTTCAAGACAAAATATCCTGGAGTCAGGGATTAATAGGCAGTGGAATTCTCCACAATCTCAAAACCAGCAAGGGGTGACAATTCATACATCACCACCTTCAGGATCATCTTCAGCAAAATGTTTAGTAGATCATAGATCTGTTTTGGCAAATCTAGGGATGCAAAATTCAGAAGCTGTGATGGCATCGCCACCTTCAGGATCATCTTCAGCAAAATGTTTAGTAGATCATAGATCTGTTTTGGCAAATCTAGGGATGCAAAATTCAGAAGCTGTGATGGCAAAGCAGTCATCACCTTTAAGATCACCCTCAAGAAGTAATGATGAAAGGCCTATTCTTGGGGCTCTATCAATCGAGAACATTCAAGCAATGACTCGAAGTCAGGTATCACCTAGAAGATCACCATCAAGTAAGGATCTCGATGAAAGACCTATTTTAGGAGCAGTTGCATCCCACTGGAGTGATAAACAAACTGTATCACCTTCCAAGTGGGAAGATGCAAAAGGGGGAATAGCAAACCCAACAAATAGATACAGAGAGGTATGGCTAAGCATCATTTCCTATTACACAACCAATCTTCTCATAGTCCAGTATCATTTCCTTTCATATCAAAGTTTTCTTTAGCTTTCTTTTGTTGCCCTTTGTTTGCAGTTTTAAACATTAAACGTGTTCCATTGGCTAGTTAGTTAGCTCTCTCATTTTTTAGTAGAGTAGTGTTGTTGCTTTTGCACTCTTACCATGTATTCTCAGTGGCTGTACTTTTGAGTCCCATTGACCAACTTTGTTGTCACTCGTTGGACATTAATAAAATTATCTTAACTGTGCAGGATCAAAAGGTTAGCTGGAACTCCACACCGTTTGAAGTCAGATTGGAAAGAGCTTTATCAAATGGAGTGGGATACCAAAGACATGCAACAGATATTTCTTCCTGAATCCAGTTAAGATCATTTAACTGTGCTATCTACTCTCTAGTACATTTTTTGCACATTTTCTCTTGACATTTCTTTGGGACTAAAATGCAGTTTATTCATAGAAATGGTAACATTCTGCAAATCACACCATTCTAATTTGTCATTTTGCAATGCCTAGATAGTTGATCAAGAACACAATACCATCCATCTTTTTATGGCTGAGAAGTTGAAGTTGATCTTACTAAATTTTTCCATCTAAGAGTGGTGGCTTATAGAACTTAACAGAGAGATCAAATATCTGTTGGACAGTCCAAAAAATGGCTTCAAATTCAAGGGCAACGAAACCAAATAGTGAATTTACAAGTAAAATGGACAGGAAGAAGATCCTAAACTGAAGCTGAAACTAAGTAGATGCTATCATAATATCTGAAACATAAGAAACATATCATGATGTCATTATTTAACATATAACATATAACTCATAATAGAACTTCCAATAGTGACTGGTTGCACCCAAAGAGGCCTTAGAACTTAGAAGCAACAAGGGTGGTGAGAAGATTGTAAAATTGAAGCTGAAGCAAAACAAATGTTATTTTGGGATCTAAAACGATAATCCGTGGAGATCAAGATGCGAATGCTTCACTCTAATATTGATTTAAATAAGCCTTTTTCAGGATTTCTGCCCTGCATCAGGATGAGCCTATTTCAGGATTGCTTCAGCCTAAAGAGTACTTCATATCCATGTCAGAAGTAACACCATTGTCCAAACAAGTTTGTGTTTTTGTATATTCAAATTCTAGGATTCTTATCGTTCCTAGCCTGGGAATTTCCTTTAGTCACAGTTCATTGTTTTCTTGTTGATATTGATTGGTGCACTGTTTATCCACTATATAAGATACAGCTATTTTCTGAGTGTAGAATAGTAGACCATCCAGATGAGCTATTGTCCCGGCCTTGGATGTTGGGAGAGCTTTTAGGTGACACTGTACTTAGGCACATCGTTGTCTATTGTTGGTGTTCTAGGGCTTCAGTCATGACACCCTCATCTGGACTTTCCCCACCCTTACCCTTTTGGTCCTCTTGTTCTTCATTGTATTTCTTCTACATCTTGCATTGGTCTATACCTTGCATTGTTCTAGTACTATTCTTTGTCAGACATGCATATGCACTCCCAATGCGCATTGATCTCATATTTTTTGCAGTCCCATTGGCCATCTTTGGTCATTAGTGGACACTAATATCTAATTTAAATTCAAATAATGAACTATATTTGATGCTAAAGTGAGATGTTTTCGTGTTGACACTGACTGGTCTTTTGCCACCTTCACCCTTTTGGCCCCTCTTGTTCTTCTTTGTATTTCTTCTACAGATTGCATTAGTACATACCTTGTATAATATCTGGTATACTACTCTTTTTCAGACATGCTTATGCACTCCCAATTTGCATTGATCTCATGTTTTTTGCAGTCCCATTGGCCATCTTTGGTCATTAGTGGACACTAATATCTAATTTAAATTCAAATAATGAGCTATATTTGATCCTAAAGTGAGATATTTTTATGATGACACTGACTAGAATTCTTCTTACAGGATTTCTTGTATGGAAAACTTGTCAAGCTTTGATAAAGGCCAGGAACATGTATTGAATCATGCTTTATCCAAGCATGATGAATGTGTATTCCAGAATTACGTCAGAATCTGCTTATGTCAGTTAACAATGAGGATTTCATAAGTTAAATTCCATTGATCATACAATTGGTTGTGGGTGTGGATATTGATTTGAAGTAAAGAACCATCAGAATCATGGTGGAGTGTGGTGTTGCTGTTGGCTTCTAAAAAAATGGGTTGGCTTCTTTTGCATCTTGATTCTTGAAGCAAAGTAGCCTTGTAATTGATTTTACTGATATGGTTGGGAGCTGTATTTGGCTACCATAATATTGTTGTGTTGATATTCTTTTCATTGGAAATAAGAGTAATAATGTATTTGTTTCTTGCCTTTAAATATTCTTAGTTACACGATTAAAAAAACCCAAAGCACGCAAGATAAAAAACAATTGTCAAAATTCATTATAAAAGATTACATAATATACAGAGACATCATTAACTATGCTCCACAGAAGAAAACCAAGTTGATTTAAGAATCTACCTTATACAATGCATAAAACCATCTTACCCAAGGGGGAGAACCATCAGAATTATGGTTATGGGTGTGGATATTGTTTTGAAGTAAAGAACCATCAGAATTATGGTGGAGTGTGGTGTTTCTGTGGGCTACTATAAAAATGGGCTGGCTTCTTTTGCATCTTGATTCTTGAAGCAAGGTAGCCTTGTAATTGATTAATTTTTACTTATATGGTTGGGAGCTGTATTTGGCTACCATAATATTGTTGTGTTCATATTATTTTCATTGGAAATATGAGTAATAATGTATTTGTTTCTTGCCTTTAATTATTGTTAGTTACATGCTTAGGCAATGTGTGGCTTGTAATAAACCCAAAGCAAGTGAGATAAAAAACAGTTGTCAAAATTTATTATAAAAGATTACATAATAATACAGAGACATGATTAACTATGCTCCACAGAAGAAATACCAGAAATACCAAGTTGATTTAAGAATTTACCAAGGTGCCAAAAATTCTTACCCAAGGGAGAATTTTAGGCACCTGAGCAAACGACTTTGTTAGGAGAACATTGGAGGTGAATAGTGGGGGACTAGGAAATGTTTCACTTATCATCTTCCATGTGAAATGAGCTGAGTCACTGCTTGAAGGGTTTGTTCCCATGATCAAAGTCTCAGCATCATGGAGCTTGACAGTAACTAGCAAACGGCGTATTCTTTGAAGGCTACATAACTTTCTAGGATTTTAGAGCAATGACTTTTGCTTCCAACTGGAGCTGTCGCATTGTATTGCTATTAGCCTTTCTACTTTGCCCTCCACTGACTTTAACCAAATGCAGTCCCTAGAATCCTTGCAACTGGACCTGAAAGTCTTTCAGTTCCCTTCTAATCAGACGAGAACAACGATCATTTTGGGTTCTTATACCCATGTTTTGAATTGAGTTTACTTGCAGCTTTAGGAGATCCTAGATTTCTTCTTTGATCTGGAATGCCATCTTCTAGGGACTGATTAAATAATACTTGTGCATGATTTCTGTTTTAACTACGTGCATCTTTTTTGGATCCTGTGTATTTAGGTGGAACTCTTAATCATCATCAGATTCATCACAGCATATGAAATCAATCAAAGGACCTTGCAATTATAAATCCAGAAATGTGTACAATTAAATATCCCTAATCATATATGGAAGACGAGATTGGCCTGACTGTTAAATACCCTGTCAAGAATTCAACTTATTCATGCCCTCGGTGATTTTCAGTATTAATTATTATCAACTTATTTGGAATCTGGATGTGTTTTTAATTGTGATTTGCAGTAACTCGCAAGTTTGCTTACAATTCAATCTCCCATTGTTTTGCTATTAATCTTTCTACTTTGCCTTATATTGAGGGTTGAGCCAATTGCAATTCAAAGACTTAATGCAACTGGCCATGAAAGCCTTCTACACCTCTTCTAAGCAAATGAAAACAATGATAATTCTGGATTCTCTTAGATCCAATGTTTCTAATCCAATTTTGCATGAAAGCGTCTACTTGTTTCTAGCTTTAGGATATTTTAGGTTTATTTAGCGATATGAAACACCATCTTCTAGCGATTTACATTTCATATAAATACCTGTAATCATACTACTCATCAATCAACTGAACCCATATTTCTAATCCAATTTTGCATGAAAGCATCTACTTGTAGCTTTAGGATATCCTCGGTTTCTTTAGCGATATGAAACCATCTTCAAAGGGCTTACAAATAACTGTAATCCTACTACTCATCAATCAAAGAACTTGTAATTATAAATTTAGATATCTATAAAATTAAATACACCATCATATAAAAGATAATGAAAGAAAGATAAGATTGGCCCTACTATTAAATAATTCACAAGGATGCAATTTAGAGATCTATAAAATTAAATACACATCATATAAAAGATAATGAAAGAAAGATAAGATTGGTCCTACTATTAAATAATTCACAAGGATGCAACTTATCATGTGTTTGCAATTATTAGCACTCTTGCTCGTGAAAACTAGAGTTGAAAATTGACAACTATTTAACCATCATTAACCAATATGCTACTTTTGTCTGCACATGATATATTGAGATTTGCAAGATTCAACACCCACTTGGTATTGCCTACCTTCATTTCTAACTTCATTTAATATAAGGCATTGATCTTATTTTCCAAGGCAACTAGCACCTCTCACATTGATCTTTCTTTAAATGTAGTATGCAGGCAATAACTCATGAGTTTACGTTTCACTATTTTTGAAATTCGAGGAACAACTATGTTACAAATTTCAAAGTCTTAACTCAAATAGTGAAATTCGAGAAACAACTATGATACAAATTTCAAAGTCCTAAATTCTCCTCTCAAGGAGGAATTATGAAAATACTCGTCATATTTAGCACAATCTTGGTCCTTAGGTGCCTTTCGTAATGGTTTGTGCTAAGTTTTCTAACCCACCTTTACAAGTAATGGGTCACAAGTTTGTTGAGTTTGGACATAGAGTTGGAGTATGTAGCCATTTCATTATTCTCACCACCAAAGATGAGATGTGTCTATTTCATTATTCTCACTATTTTATTCATTTTCATGGCATTCTCATCATTATTTGCATTTTCATTATTCTCACTATTCTATTCATTTTCATGGCATTCTCATCATTATTTGCATTTTGTAACTTCTCCTATTGCCCTTTTACAAATTGATATAATATAAATATGGGTCTATGTTATTGTATTTATATAATAATAACTTATTATTGTATTCATATTTATTTTTATGAATTAGATATCACGGGAAACTCTTTGAGCACTTCCCTTCATTTCAAGGATGTTACATGGGATAAAATGTTTGGTTGCAATTTCTGCAACCTAACTCAATCAGGACATCAACTGAAGCCCACTATATTCACAAAGGCAACCAACCTGGGGACTTGACCTTGTGGACTCCTATTTGCAATTCACAACACTCAACCACTCAAGCCAACCCATCGGGCTTATTGTATCCATATTACATCCAATACTTTTGTTTTTAAGTTTTTCTTAAATCTACCACCTATTTGCATTTCCTTTTATGGGTTGGCATTGGAGAAACAAATCGGTTAGCAAAATTATGTAAGACTTATATTCTACCCTAACCACATCACATCATATTAGATTGATCTTGCTTACATATGTAGGGCAACTTAGCTCATCTCGTTTCCCTACTATATTACATTACACTAAAAGGTTATCTTGTCTCAATAAAAATTGGTAATGTTTTGCTCATAGATTGTGTGTTTTGGTATCGGTGATTCCCTCCTTGACTTATTCCATAACTCTTGTGCTAAATTGGCAATGGTCACTTTGAGGGATGCATTGAATATCAATGAAGAAAACAATTTCTACCATATATCACTAATACCTATTTCAAATAGGATCCCCATTTGTTCCAACACACCTATTGCATTTGATTTCCCCTTCTCGACCATAAATTGCTTCTCTCCTCTTGGGTAGTGGGCATGACAATGTTCAATTTCCTCTCTACTCTACATCCATTTCCTTCATCGATTATCGATCATAGTCCAACCTCGCCTACTATAAGTCTGGGCATGTTGTAAGGTGCAACTATTCTTTGTAAGAAGAAAGCCCATAAAATTGTTGCATGGTAAGAAAACATCATTTCGTGGCCCATTAAGCATGCATAAATAAGTTCAAACAAGAAAGGTTAAGTTAAAATAAGAAGTCACCTTTGATGAAAATTGCATGGCAATGCTAAGGCCAAAATAACCCTAAGTTTGTAGACGAATTGACTATAGATAAAAGCAAGTATTAAAGAAAATGGGTTATTTATTGAAGATCTTAAAATAAATTTCTATCATCCATTCATAATAATAGAAAATTGTACTTATACCTAAATAGGTTTAACTTTGGTTGTGCTGCCTCAAACGTTCTCATCATGTCACTCTAAAAGTTCTCATTGTGTGTGCTACCAAAATTTCTCATTATATGGCACCTATACTTTACATTCCATCGTGCCTAAACTTCTCATCATGTTGCACAAAAAATTCTCATTGCCTTGCATGAAAACTTCTCATCACATGAGGTTTTGAGGTTTTGAGACTCGTTCTGTTTCTTCCATCTCCAGGCAGCTGGGGTTCATTACCCAACCGCCTCCCCCTTCTCCTTTGTTGGTGCTCAGGTTGCGTTCATGGCTCAGTTCGGTTTGTTTCTTCCACAGGTGTTTCCCTAGCGCGATGGCCCGTCCTTGCGGTGGCAGCGGCAACCCTCAGAGGCGGTGGCCTTTACAGTCGGCGATTCTTCTTGTGGCGGTGGTGGATGGACAGGTTCAGTGTCCAAGTGGTGTGGTGTTTGCTCCCATGATGCCGTGGGGCTGCTGCAAGTTCTGGGTGAGGTTTGCTGGCCTTCAGTGGTGGGGGATCACCTTGGTGGTGCGACTGCATCCATTTCGGCGTTGGCTGCTAGATGTCTCCTGCGGGCTCTTCTTTGTGACCCTGGTCATGCATGGGTTTCTTGGGCAATTTTTTTTTTGGCTCTGTTATGCGAGCGCTCTTTTTGTCGGCGACTTTTCTTCTATGGCGGTGCTTGGCTTGGCCTTTGTAGTCGGCAGTGGCGGCTGTGTGGTGGTACGCCTGCCTCAGTGGTTGGACAACGTCCGTATCCGGCAGGATTTCTTGCACCTAGATGCTTGGATGTATTGCTTGGTGCTGAACTTTTGGTGCTCTGGGTTTGAGCGTTTTCTAACCTGGCACTTTACCATTGCAGAAATGGCGGTGGTTGTTTTCTTTGTGTACATGCCCCCAATGCTTCTTTGGCTGGGGTTTGGTTCTGGGTAGGTGCTTAGGCTTTCGTTGGGTACCTCACCCTGGTTGTTTGTGGGTATTGAACACCGTTTTGAGGGTATTGAACTCTCTATGTGGGTGTTGACTGGATATGATACATAGTATCATAGATGTGTATCTTGTTACCTTTGATTCTAATGAATATCAAGAAACTACTATTTTTCGTTTGGAAAAAGAAAAATTCTCATCACATCGTGTGAAAACTTCTCATTACATCACACCAAAACTTTTCATCATGTTGCGTGCCTCCAAAATTTATTTTCACATTACAACAAAACTTCTCATCATGTTACACAAAAACTTCTCATCTTGTCACACCAAAACTTCTCATCACATCACATGCTTCTAAAAGTTCTTCTATTTCTTGTTACATGTTTCTAAAAGTTCTCATCTTTCTTATTGTGTGCTTCCAAAAGTTCTTATCTTTCTTGTCGCATGCTTCTGAATGTTCTTGTTACATCACAACAAAACTTCTCATTGCATCACATAAAAACTTCTCATCACATTGCATGAAATTTTCTCATTGCATCATGCCCATTCTTCTCATCATCTCACAGCAAAACTTTTCATCATGTCACACCAAAAGATAAGATCACAAACTTCAAAATTTGTGTCCGTAAGTCCATCAAAGATTGATATCATAACTTTCACAAAGATTGATATTGCAACCTTTGTACATGTCACCATCACAAACTTTTCCAAAATGATATCGTGGGTTTTGAAAAGATGAAATATTTTTAGAGTTGTAGCCTTCATGATGATCTTTAAAAAAAAACCTGCATAATGGTGCACACTTGGGAAAGATAACCTTTCGAAAAACTCTGTTATGGTCACAAACTTTAGTAAGAAGGATCTTTCATATTGAAGCTCTATCGTCACAAACGTAGGAAAGGTTAGAGGTTTTTAGCAACCCTTGCCATATATGTTTACTTTGAAAATAATCCTTAGATAACCAAATGAAACTGAATATGAAAATAAAGATTACTACTTTACGCATTTTAATGGATAGGTAAGCCATTTGAGCATGTGACTTGTAAAGTACAACACTATATTCAAAATTCTCATGGCACTTTTTGATGGTGATATGTTTATAACCTTCTGATAACTCTCATAAGCAACAACACTATTTACACACTACTTATGCTTAATGGAGTGCTCAAAATTCCATGTCTTTGCATTGCATGCTTAGCTTCAGAACCAACTTTGTCTTTCTTATAACCCATGGAGTTCCAACTATCTTGATAATAGGGAAACCATGACTACATGTTTTTATACTTGTAGAGACCTTGTAATCATTCAAAATGATGATCTTGCATAATTGAATCTTATCAACTCATCCAATCTCTACATCGTATAAAATTTTAAGATGTTAATTGACACTAGCATGATATGTCAAGAATTGAGAGATTTTAATCTACGAAAATATCCCACTGACATCAAGAGCACCTAATACCCAACCCTTTTTAAGACTAATAATTCTTCTTGAAATATAGCTTAGAGTCATCCAATGATGCACAAATGCTTTAGCGAGCCTAGACAAAGTTGTATAACACTTTCACACATGTTAATGCTAAAAATTCATAAGAATACAATATATGATACATGTAAGGCGGCAAATGCAGATACAACCAAATATGCGATGCAAACTGATTTCGCACTGTGATTTCCTCAAATGATTGTTGATTTCACTATGAATTTAAATGATCATACATGCATATGGGAAGAGTCAATGCGATAAATAGAAAGTAACCATTAATCAAGCTAAAAACGAATAAGGTCAAAGAAAATAAATCAATTTGACAAGGTTTGATTTTAAAAGTTTAAAAATGGGGACCCCAAGTCAGTGGACCTGGGCGGGAGGGTGTTGTTGAGGCCTCAACATGAATAATTCACATTTTTTTTCTTCCATATGATTCCAACTACTAGTAATCATACCACAACACTTATATTAGTCGTAAACCCCCATGGTCTTGAATAAACTTAAGTTTGACTATGTTTTGATTATACTATGTTTGTGTAATGTAAATAAATGTGGCAGTGCAAAGTTAATATATATAATCTAGAAAGATAATGTGTAAGATTTTGATATGATAGTAAGTTATATGTTGTTTAGAATTGCATTCATGTGTCGTTGTTGTCGTTATTGGGGATTTTGACTAAACACTAAAATTGATAATATTGGGAAAAAATAGACCCTCTTACTTGACAATATATTGCAAAATATGCAGTTATGTGAAGGGGATCTAATCCAATGTATGTTTCTTATTGTTCAATTAGTTAAACCATTTAATAATTGGAATTAATAACCTTCTTTTAATGTTTATATTCTTTATTAATTATTGTTATGTTTGTGAACATTTTATTTCATGCCACCCAAAGGGGTTGGATCTGTTGATAGGCAGCGATGAGTTTTTCACTAGTGGGAAAGGTTCAATTCTCATGAGGTATTTCCTTGGAGCAATAGGGCGCTTGAATAAGTGGATCAAAGGCCACCCCATGTCCTTCAATTTTTGAATCATTTTTTTTTCCTTTGCTAACAATGAAATGATTTGCATGGAAGCTCCACGAGTGGAAGCTAGGGTTTCACCCTATTTGCACCACCATCAATTTATGATGCATTTGACCTTACTCCAAATTCCCTCTCTCACTCTTTCCCTGTTGATCCTCTCCATATTGGACTTATGGCTCCTCCTTCCACCATTTTTAGAAGCTTGCCCCTCTTATGGTTGCCACAATGAGGAATATCAATCTAGGGGTTGCTTAAACCTCCTCATGTATCATGCATCTTGACCAACATGGAATGGAAAGATATCGACATTGCTGCATCCATTTATGAAGTCCATATAATTGAGCTCCCAATATCTTCCTTCCTTGTATACCTCTTCCCTTATCTTCTCCATGGATGTTTCTTCAATCTTTGCATCCTTTGGACATGCACATTTATCCTAATCATTGGTGAATTAGAGAAAAAATAGAAGTACTCATTGTCTAATCTCATTCACTTCATTTCTTGACCCCCACTAGCAATGAACTAATCTAGATGTGTATAGGTGGCCACCCACCTAATCCAATGGATCAAAACAAATTTTCTTTTTGGTAATTTTCTTGTAATTTTCTACAGTTTTTTGTGTCCCAAACTTCTGGGGTCGTTTTGAGGCCCTAAATGACATATGTTGGGGATTCGAGAGGCCAAATGGTTTCCAATGGCATGCATTTGGCTCCATTTGAAAGTTGTAAATCTCGGATAGACCTTTCCAATGGGCTATCAAGTGCCCCAAACAAAGATCGTATGCAAAAGTTATGACCACAAGAAGTTGTTTGCTCAACTAACCACCTTGGGGTCGCAAAATTTACGACGATTCATCTCCTAGGGTTATGTTTAGGGTTTTCTACCTCTACAGAGCTTTATGATAAAATACCCTTCGACCTCCTTTTGTATTCAACTTTTCACGAGTGAGTGTAGCCACCACATATCTTCTTAGAGATAAAACTACCACACTTATAATTGCTTTTGTTTTATAGTTTGTTTTGTTTTATTCATTTAATAGAATTTGATTTTACTGTATCATTGTGTTTATTGCTACATATCTATGTATGTGAATATATATATGCTCTTTCATTTCATTCTCACATAAATCCAGATCAGTGGTATTGGAGCTTTCTGCTCTTGTGGTTTCTCAGTGCATGTCCTCGACGCAATCTGAATATCGAGAGTTGGGTCTCGAATTAGTTGAGCTTGGGGAAAATACCTCTTGTTGTCCCAAGCAGCCTCACATGGCAGGACATGAAAAGATAGATGCTAGATAAGGAGATCCTATTAAACTTTTTCTCAAGCAAGCTCTCGCATGACAAAGGAACGAGATGATAGATAACTTCACCCAGATCCTTCGAAGAATGTCGACAACGACATATGCACCTTCAACAAGAAGCCATTTCAGGGGTGTGACTCCCTTCTAAATACAAGTTAACTTTGAAATCCCCTTATTTGAAGGAAATATAGATGCATATGCTTTGGAAAAATGGTTTAGTATGTTAGAGGGTTACTTCTCTGTTCAAAATTTTTTAGACAGTGAAAAGATCACCTTCGCGCTCCTTAAGTCCCTCCCCCATGTCAAAGACGGGTGGGATGAGTACTGCGAGAGGCATGCAAGGGATGAATTTGAGACATTCAATATAGAACCCACTTGGGAATATTTTGTTGATTCCGTCAAAGAGGAATTATACCTTGTCGAAAACTATGATGACCAATACACCAGGTGGATGACATTGCGCCAAGAAATAGACCAAATGACGTCGGAGTATTCCAATATATTCCATACCCTGCACTCAAAGTTGGGCATTAGAGACTCTGAACGACACTTGGTTCTAAAGTACCGTAGTGTCCTGCACAGGTACATTCACTCATAGATGGATTTGTTGGACATATCCTCACCGGGAGAAAATCATTGATATGCCATCAAGATCTAGAAAAAGTTTAAGCAAAAGAAAAAGCAGGATTTTGGGTTTGCAAATCAACAACAGAAGCTGGGAAAAAGTGATCCTAATTCACAACCCAAAGGACAAATCAAGGATGGCCAAAGTACCGGAAACCAAACCAAGTTGTAGGAAAAGAAGGGTAATGGGAAATCGAATAAGGACATTGACAAGTGGTGCGAGTTCCACAAAATCCCCTAGCACAACACTAATGAATGCTACTCAAAACAATAATTGTTGGTCAAGACAAAATCCTCGGATCCAGACTTTGACTCAGACACTGATGCAGAGAAATAAATGGGTAAGTAGATAATTGCTGTAGAACCTAATGCCACCATCGCAACTGTAAAGATCCAACCAAAAGTGTCAGAGGAGTTAGAGGAAGGGGAGCGCCTATTGCATTCACAATTATGGTGCAGGGGACTCCACTACATTTCATTGTTGACAATGGTAGTTAGAAGAACCTCATCTCAGTAGAGTTCGTCAAAATATTGAAGCTTCCAACGGTCCCACATCCCCAACCCTACAACATTGGTTGGTTGAGCCATGGACGAGACATACACATCAGTCAAGAGTGCCACCTCTCCTACATCATCAAGCCCTTCAAAGTTGAGGTAATGTGTGATGTTTCCACACTTGAAGTTTGTGATGTTCTTTTAGGACACCCATATAGGTGGAAATGTCATGCTTTGTATGAGTTTAGACCTTCTATTTTTATTATTACTTTGGGAAAGAAACTCTACAGGATACCAAAGACACTTTATGTTACTGCAGTGTCTCTCATCAAAGTGAAGCAGTGTAGGAAGGTAATCTCCCAAACAAGGAAATTTGTACTATTCATGGTTTGTTTTGAGGGTTAACGAAAGACAGAAACAACATCCACTGCCTCCACACAAAACCCATATACGCAACAAAACTAGGTGGACAATATTGTGGAAGCATACAAAGACATCTTCACCACACCTGTCGATGTTCCAATACATTGTCAAATCAAGCATTCCATTGATTTGATCCCTGCTGTGCCTTGACCTAATGTGACAATATATAGGTGTTCCCTCACGGAGAATGAAGAAATCAAATGCCATATTTAAGAGTTAATCCAAAAGGGGCACATTCGATCCAACTCCTCACCTTGTGGGATCCCGATTGTGTTGGTACATAAGAAAGATGGGACATGGCAACTTTGTATTGACTACCGAGCTCTAAACAAGATCACAGTCCAGAATCAATATCCCATTCCTCGTATCGACGACCTCCTCGACCAGCTCAAGGGGTCCAAGTATTTCAGCAAGATTGAAATGAAGTTCGGCTATCATCAAGTGCCAATTGATCATACCAATGTTTAGAATACTACCTTCAAATATCGGGAAGGCGTTTTTGAGTGGTTGGTCATTCCTTTCAGCTTGACTAATGCTCCAAAAACCTTCATGAGGATGACGAATTCCATTCTACGACCATTTATCAATTCCTTTGTTGTCGTATATCTAGATGATATCCTCATCTACAGTAGAACGTGGGCAGAACATTTCCAACATATCCACCAGGTCATCAACACCCCGCGACAACACAAGTTATATGCCGATATAGAGAAGTGCTCATTTGGCATGGAAAGGGTTCAGTATACGGGATACATTGTGGACAAACATGGTGTTCATGTAGATCTGGACAAGATCCAAGCCATTCGTGATTGACCGACTGATCCGGATTTATGTGTGAACAAAATGAAAGAACATATACAGAGTCATTATAACAGACATTTTGCAAAGATAACAGAGATACAATAAACAAATATTCTATTAAATTGCGAAAATAGAATAGACTGTAATACAATTGTCAGAATGGTGGTAGCTATCTTTGAGAAGAGATGTGGCTGCTACGCTCATCTGTGCCAAGATGAATACAAAATGAGGCCAACGGGGACTATTTATAATAAAAATGAGGTGAGAATCCCAAAAGTCCAAAACGTAACCCTAGAAGATGAACTGTCATAAAGTTTGCGGCCCCAAGGTGGTAAGTTGAACAATCAACTTCCTGGGGTCATAAATTTTGCATACGATCTCTGATTTGGGCGTTCGATAGCTCGTTGGAAAGGTATGTCTAAGATTTACAACATTTGGGTGGCCAAATGCATGCCGATGGCAACCATTTGGCCCCGAATCTCCAAAAAACATTGTTTAGGGCCTCAAAACGACCCCAGAAGTTTAGGACCCGAAAAATTGTAAAAAAATAACTAGGAAACTGCCACAATGGAAAATTGTTTTGGAGCCGGTGGAATAGGTGGGTGTCCACCGATCTCCATCTGGATCACCGACCCCAATGACTCTCACAGAGCTTCGCAGATTCCTAGGGCTTGCAAAATTCTATCCCAGATTTGTATTTGGATTCTCTAATATTACTTAGTCCATTAGCAAAGTGACCAAAGGTGGATATAATGCCAAGTTCATTTGGTCCAAGCCACACCAACAAGCATTTGAGGAGTTGAAGCAAATCTTATGTTCGATGCCCATCCTTACCTTACCATATCTACAACAACCCTTTGAGACCTAGATAGATGATTCGAACTACACCATTGATGTGGTACTCACTCAACGTGGCCATCTAGTGGCATATCATAGTAAGAACCTTTCAGGTACAATCTACAAGTACCCCCCCTATGACAAGGAAATGTACTACATTGTCCAAGCTTGCTGCCAATGGAAGCATTACATCCTTGGAAAAGAAACAATCATCCACACTGATCACAATCCCTTGCAGTTCATGCAAACCTAAGGAAAGTTACATAATGACCACCACCATAAGTGGTCCACTTACTTGCAACTGTTCCACCTGAACATTAAATACAAAAGAAGGGAAACACTAATCGAGTCATTGATTTTCTCAATTGACCTCCAATAGCTGAATTAACCATGTTAATCAACTCTTGCAGCCATGAGACCTCTGGATGACCTCAACTATATGAAAATGATCTTGAGTTCGCTGCCATATATCAATCCTTGTGTACATGTACACCATTGGCAGGGTTTCATCTTCAATAAGGATTGGTATGCCACTTGGGCCATCTTTGTGTTCCTTCAAGTGAGCGTGCGAAGATGATTTGGGAAGTGAATTATAGTCGGGTTATAGGGAACTTTGGCATTGAGAAGACAATGGTAGTATTGCAGAATTATTTTATTGGTCAAAACTCCAAAAATATGTCTACCGATATGTCAGATCCTGCACTTCCTACGCCATCGCAAAACCAACCGTAAAAAAAGGGTTGTACACCCCCCTTCCCACTCTAATGGGCCATGGGAATCCATCTCCATGGATTAAATATCATGACTACCTTCAACTAAGCATGGTAATGACTGTGTGTTTGTGGTCATGGATCGCTTCTCTAAGATGACCATTATGGTAGCTTGCAAGAAGAGCATCTCTGTTGAAGCCACTGTTAAGTTCTTCTTTGAGGATGTTTGGGTTCATTTTGGGCCGCCACAGACTATCATTTTAGATCGAGACAATAGGTTCCTGAGCACTTTCTGATCTAGTCTATGGTCATTGATGGATACCAATCTCACCAAATCGACTGCCTTCCACCCCCAGACCGATGGACAAACAGATGATTGCGCATATTCTAAGAATGTACAATTCTAAAAATCACCACACATGGGATGGCATCCTTCCTTATGTCCATCATAGCTATAACATGTCTCTTCATAGCTCTAAATATCACAACCCTTTTCATGTGTGCTTGGGTTTCCAACCATTGGCCTCAATTGATGTAGCTCTGTCCATTGCATCCACACAAGAGGAATCTTCCCATGCTCAGGCTGATAAGCCCACTAGATTTATTGAATGAATCCAACAAGTCCATGACATTTTGGAAAATCCAATACTAAATACAAGCAACGACTTGACTTGCATCGGGTTCCACATAAGTTCTAGGTTGGGGATAAGTTTTGGTTGCATTTGCAGAAAGAGAGGCTCATAGGAATCCATCACAATATTTGTCCACTTCGATATGGGCCATACACCATCATCAAGGAACTTGGTTACAATTCTTTCGAATTAAGCATTCCTCCATTCCTTGGCATGCACCCAATATTCAATATGGAACTCCTTCGACCATATTTTACACCACTCTTAGACACCTCGGAGGTGGCAGAACAATTGACACCTACAGAGCTTAATACCGACTGCATGGAACAAGCAACCATTGATCAGATCATGGACACATTGGTTAGGGGCACCCACTAGTAGAAGATCCCCCTATGTCAAGTTGTCAAAGCAGGGAAACTCCTCCACTAAGTAAAGTGGCTCACCATGAGTCAAGTTTAGCAGAAGTTTCCCCATTTGATGGGGGAACTCAACGAAATGGATATCATTGCTTCCTAAGGGGGGGGACTAGTCCATATGGGTATAGGTGGCCACCCACATATTCCACTAACTCAAAAGGATTTTTCATTTTGGTAATTTTCTTGTAATTTTCTACGGTCTTTTGGGTCCCAGACTTTTGGGGTTGTTTTGAGGCCTTAAAGGACATTTTTTGGCGATTTCCGCCGAGGGGGGGGGGGGATATTCCCAAAAGGAATGCATTTGGCCCTAGTTAAAAGTTGTAAATATCATATAGACATTTACAACGGGCTATTGAGCACCCCAAATGGAGATCATATGCAAAAGTTATGATCCCGAGAAGTTGACTGTTCAACTAACCACCTTGGGGCCGCAAACTTTATGATGATTCATCTCCCAGGGTTAAGTTTAGGTTTTTTTCCTCTCTAAGGATTTATGATAAATGGACCTTCGACCTTCTTTTATATTCAACTTGTCATGAGTGATCATAGCTGCCACATCTCTTCTCAGAGATACAACTACCACCATTCTAGCTGCTTTTGTTTTACAATAAACTTGTCTTTGGGTCATGCCAAACTCATGAGTTCTTATGCTCCTTTGGGTCAATATGAAGAAGGCCTCGGTCAATTGTTACATTATGTCTTTGTCTCTATCTCATTGAGTTAATGTTTCTAAGTCACATGTTGTTGTAACGTTTAATATTCAAGGGAAGTATTTACCTAAGTCATCCTCCACAATATTATTGACCATCCTCATGTTATTCCTTACTCATATGGTTCTTCAATACACACTCCTTTCCTGTGTCAGTTTCTTTTCGATGATGTGGGATTCATCATGGCCCTCCTTCGATGAGTTTATTCCTGTCAACTTCAGCACATGATCCAGGAACTAGACTTAGAGACCCATTATTGATACCTTGGAACCTATATTCATCAATGACATGTCTCCTCACTTTTGAAAGTAGGTTTCCATTATCAACCTCTGATCGAATGATTCCACAAATGTTCAACTTCAACTCCTCTATTCACATTCATTGGATTATACTAGGATACCTTGGGAATTATTCCAATCATTGGAGATTTACCTCACACTTATTAATGATTTATGTTATTAACCGGTAATCAAGTGGTTTCTACCATGTTTGGCTTCAAGTCCCTTTATTCACATGGTTAGATTCGTATCACTTCGGGATCAAGATGAAGACCCTGGGAATAGTTGAGTATAAATTCTTACACCTAGGTTGTGATGGCAATTTTTTTAGTACTGCCACATAGTTCCACCTTGTATTGGTCCATGGCTATGCATTGTTTGCATTGTAGATCCACTGTGTATTCTTTTGTGGCTGCAAATTTACCTTTTCATGAAGGTATGGATCCATGTTGTATTTTTGGTGTCCATATGATTTGATTAGTACCTTTCATGGATCTGTGATGTATTATTTGGTGGCCATGCTTTGAGTCAATTATTATGAGCATGGGTATGCCTACCTCAGGGATGATGTCGATATATTGTCAGTTTTTGGTTTGCATCTATTATCTAGTTCTCCTTCACACAACCTTGTAGAATTTATTTTGGTAAAGTGTTTCAGCCATTAGTTTCTTCTGACCTCACACTTTAGTGGGAAATCTGCTACCTCTAAACTGTCACACTTGTGTGCCATCATTAAGTGTCACAAGTTACACTTGACTGTCATATTAAGTGTGGTACTTTTCCATTATTGTCCTTAAGTGTCACACTTGGTCACCATGGAATATTTGATTTTTTAGTGCCTCCTAGGGTTGTTATTACCCTTCATCATGTTACCCTTCCATCCATTGGTCATCATGGGAAACTTCCAAGACATTTGGATCCTGAAACCTACGTTAAAAACCTCCCAATTTTCCATCCTAAGAACATTTTCTCCCCCTATTAGTGGTCCTAGGAGCAACAATATCCCTTTGCATGCCTATTAGGAAGAGAAAATCAAGGATTTTATCCCTTTAGATGCTTGTGGGGAAGTGAAATTTTCTCTTTACCTAGTTTTGTGGGAGAAAAAATATCTTGTTTTAGGCCTTATCCCTAGTTTTTTGGATCTTGATTTCGAGGATGTTTTCTTGGGATGAGGTTGATATTTTAATCCTCTCTCATTTTCCCTCAATGATATGGTGTAGATCTTAGATCCACATCCCCCTCCTCTAGATCAAAAATATTCTCTTGTTGGTTGGCCTCCCCAACCCCACTGAAGGAGGACCATAAATGGGATTTAGGGGGGAGCCTTTAGAATACCAAACCTTTGATCCTATGAAATTTGAGGAGCACTCCAAGAGGTCATATTAGCCTTGTAAGTCTTTCAAAGGAGTTTTTGGAGATCTATTAGAGCAAGGTGTTGCTACATTAGAGATCAGGTATCACACTTTGTATATGTTGTCTCAACTTTCCTAATATCATAAATTGGCATGTTCTTCCATATTATTCCTCTTGCTTTGATGTATAATATTTTGTATATTAGATATAACTTAACACTTTTGTTTTCTTGGACATTTTGCTTTCCATCTTCTCTTACAGGTTCAATCTTTGGAGATCAAGCTTAGAGTAGCTAGGACAACCAATAGATCTAAGGTAAGCCATCTACCTCATCACCTTCTTTTTCACATTTAGATGCATGTGTATTCTTTATCTATGATTTTAGGGTTCCATTTGTCACCCTTTTTTCTTGGGTTAGGTGTCTAGGTACCTTTTATAATCCCATGAGAGAGTTTAACTATCCGTAGGAATAATTCTCTAGTACAACAGGTTTAGCATCTAGCTTCAAAGGGATTTTCATCTCTCTGAAGTCGCCAACAATCCCTTTCATCTTAAAAAACTTGGTATGAAATAAATATTGGAACTCATGTAATAAATATGTAATATTACATACCATTCCATCATCCCAGTAATCACCAATGTTTGCAAATTTAGGATTTTCAAGAGAACCGACATTTACCTTCTTTTTTTTTATCTTTATTGACTTCAGGAATTTGTAGGAAAAAATACTTGGTCCTTGTAGATCTATTGTATCGTCATATTCTGGATCCCATGAAATTTTGTAGCACTCCATCATATTTTCAATTGTCACAGTCAACTGAGGAAAATTAGATATTGGTCCTAGAATTTATTCAAATATCTTTGGTTGATAACCTGCAGGGTTGCGTCCACTATTGGGATTTCAAATTCATAACCAAAGGTCTGCTAGAAAATCCTATCCATACCATCCCATTATCAGGAGTCCATTTTCATATCTCTAGAAAATTAGAAACATTTCTTAGTATAGTATCCAATGTGTGTATGAACATGTCTACCCATTCTTGCTTCGGTAGAGCCTTCCATATCATACTACAAACAATGAGATGGCCAGTAGGACTAGTCAAGCCATTATAATTTTCACCAATATAGGGAATTCCTTCACCAAACCATATTCCAGTAATCTTTTGCACCGCGATTGACCTGCTATAGACTATTTATGAACAACCCAACACCTTTCCATAGTAGCTTATAGAGCCACATCTAACACCATCATTCATTGTTGTTCTGGAACTTTAACCACAAAATAAACAAGAAATGAATCAATATTAGGCAATCCCTCATAAGTAGTAACACCACACACCTCCTTTCCAACCCATCGCATTGATTTCATAATCTGAGCACACCTTTGCATTAAAACTTCATGTAGTATGTTCTACTAGTTTTTCAAAGCCTCACCAGAATTAGATGAACATGAACTAACACTCTACCAAATTAATGTACCATATTCTATGGGATTGACATAATCATTTATTCTAGAGGAAATATTATAAATTTTCTCCAAGTCACTAGCATTGTATTCTTTCCTTACAAGATATGCATACCTCTGACCCTCCAGTGGATCAAGAGGTGCGACAACTCTAATTTATGCATTCTAAAATGATATTACTCATTCCTTGAAGTTAATAATCGTGTGTTTTTTCAATGGCTCAATCGATACCCAATGGTCCAAGATATGGATATGTACCATCGACAATCTCTATAAATTCAATGTCTGCAAAAATGCATAATCCCTCCACCTCAACAGGAAATCCTACCATTCTTCCAAATGGTATCACCTTCTGCTTAATAGCCAATATAATATGAATCGATGGCCACATTAGCTTCAGATTCCCCATACTTTCCCATGTCTTATTAGTAAGAATATTGTCATCGGATTCCAAATATAAGATAACGAAATCCATATCATAATCCCTGATTTGTGCATTGAGTCATAGCTCTCTCCTAGTATTTATTTTCTTATCAATATGTTTCACTTATATTTCTTGTCTAACTTCTTCTTATGACTCATATAGTAAACTATGCAACTCTTGTAATGCATCTTCATCCTTAATTAAATCCATACATCTTTTCAAAAAATTCTTTGAGCACTTACCCTTCTCGGATGTTTCTTTGGAGTAGATCGGTCAAAGCAAGATGACATGTCATAGACAAGACCTTCATCAAATACCAATGGAGTATTAGACATCGAAGATCCATTCTATAATATATTTTTGCATAAAATCATCATGGGATTCAAAGAAAACTCCTTTCTATTTTGGGCGTCAAATGGTACTTGTCATTATCTAGCTAGTCGAACCCTTGAATACTGTATGTGACTTCCTCTATCATCTCCTATCATAGCTCCTCCTCTAGTGACCACAACAACAATAGATAGCTTCTATCTTCGCTTGGTTGTGATATTTTGAACATTCTGGTTCAGGTTTTGGATATGTTTCTAGTTAGTTTTTTCCTGCCACATCGCAATGATTTGTGGACTATCCTCAATAGTATGATCCAATACCTTGTAATATGAGAATGTCGAGGTCAGGTTGTGGTGATCCCTTGCATAATTTATTGGTCAGCGATAATTATAGCGAATCACCTGGCCTCTTCCTCAACCAAATACCCCTCGTTCACGTCCACAGAAACCACCCTATGGCCTACTAAACTATGCATTGCTTCTTTCATCATGTTCTTGTCCCTTCAAAAGATAAGTATATGTTGTGCATTATGTGAGAAACCGATATGCTTGAAAATCCTTCTCATCATGTCCCATAGATCAACAAAATTTAAAAATTGGTTCTGAGGAATACTTGCAATTTTATGAAGTAAATAACACTCTTTCGAATGTTGCCCTCTATTCTGACAGATTCTACACAAGGGCATAATTGAATGGTGCAGTGGATCAGGCACTCCTTCAACTAAATATTCTTAGAATTCCAGGAACTGATCTTTATGGTATCATTTTGTTTTGCACCCAATGCACCAAACTTCTTCTCTGATTTCTTTTTGCTTCTTGATGTCTTGAATCTACAACGACAAATTGGCAAGCTTTGACTGGATCTGAACCATCCCTAAACCACTCTCCCTGAATAGTGACTCTTATAAATTAATGAAATATCCAAAGAATCATATTGAGACACTGTAATTTACCAATAAAAAATTTAGGCACAACAACTCCAACTTCCCAATATATAGTAAATCAATCCCCAAATTTATCCAAACTATGGCTTTATTATGTTTACCAGGATATGAATAATATGGTGCATCCCAAATGTATATAATTTTAAACCATTGTAAGATGCACAATCAGGTCTAATATATACCCACTATAATGTTCATGATCCAAACTCAGATCTATCAACCCCAATACAACCCCAAAGAACCACTAGATTCGAAACTAGGAACACTAATTCGAATTTTCCCAAACAAAACACTTGGTTTCCAACTCTTTCCAAACATCTCCCAAAAGACTCAAATATTTCCCAATCGAATTCGAATAGAACCTAAAACTCCAAAAAAAATCCTAATATGTCCACTAACAAACTCCATAGAACCTCTATGGAAGCTTTGAATACTCTACACAAACATTTATAACTAAGGGTGCACTAGCATAATTGTACAAATTGACCCACTGGTAAAATGATCATATCTTGGGCATACAAAAACCTTTTTCATGAAATGAAAAATGTTCCCAATTATAAAAAGTGATTTAAAAATAATGGAACAGGTTTATAAACCCCAAAAAACTAAAAATCATCGAATGAGAAAGTAACTTTCAACCCCCAAAACTCTAGTGCAATACTTAGAACACCCACAATAATAAACCTTCCAAATCAACACCAAATGATTTTAAAAACATATAAATAGAGCCAAACATATTACTAAAAGATATAAGATACTCATATTAATGAATCATACCCTCTCATTAGTTTTACACACCTATACATTCACATATCTACACATAGATTTACAAATATAGTCTTAGTTTAAGCCGTGCTTGAATAATGGACAATATATGGGGGAAAACACTGTGAATTTTATTATGAATGAAGAATTATCATATATTAAATTAATGTATTCTAACTCATCTCAAAATACAGATAAATTTCTGCTACAAATAGAGTATATATGGCTGCTACATAACCACATAGAAACGAGGGAGAGGTACTGCTCCAATTGAGTGATTTCCTTTCACTGTTGCACCCCTTGTAAGGAATATTTTGACCCCAAATCAGAGATATGAATTCAATAGTGTTCACTCCATAAAATATCAGTGAAACTCATCCATTCAAATAGCCTTCATGAATTTTTTATAGCCACAAGTGCACCCTCCTCAAGCAGAATCCACCACAAACTTTGCACTCCGGGATACCCTAGAAATCACACTTCTCTATTCACTGTAACTCAAACATACCAACATGAATTCGACCCCACTACAATATATGAAAATTAAATCCTACAAATAATATCAGTTGAAAAATCTAAAATTTATTTCTTCTATCAATCAATTTCCATGAAGCATAGTGAAGAGATTAGGATGATCTCCTCCTCTCTATTAGCTAGGGTGGAATCATTCACCACCGCAACTAGTTTACTATTGCAAGGGGAACATCTCCCAAGATATAAAGGGGACCATTTCCCAAGCTATGAAAAGACACAAGAGATCTTTGATATCAAAAAATCAAAATGACCAAAATCCCCTTCACTTGTGTCTTTACCCTTTTTATAAGTCTTCATGGAGCATTTCCCCCTCATTCTAGAATTCTCTCACAAACATTTAATAAAATATTAATAAATGTTATTTTTATGAGAGAATGACATATTGGGACCCATTTAATTCCTCTCTAATTTTATTTTTCCAAATAATAACTTCATCTACCTTATAAATTTGAATTTGATAGGATTAGCTTGATTATGGGGGACTTACATCCTCATGTGGGCCCACTCTAACATCTACCGCCCTCGTCTAAATTTGGGACTTGAAACATGTCATAAGGTGTCATAAGTTGTCATAGGGACATGAAACATTCCATAAGGTTTCATAGGACCTTATTCTTACCATAGATGTCATAGATTTCCTATTTTTAGTCCAGGGAGTTACAACCCTTGAGATTCCTTTATGAGATGATTCCTTCCACCATGGATGGGAGTTACACCACACATTTGGACTCATTCCACCACTAATGCACCCTCCTTTTACAATTTCTCTTAAAATATTAAGAAATTTTATTTTTAGGTGAGATCATTCCTTGCTCCATGAAATTTTCCTTGGACCTTGGTTTTGTCATAGTGCCTCATGACCCCAATTCACCACTTTACTATTACTCTTTATTTTTTCTAAGTACATTTAGACAATTGCCTCCCTAGTCCAATGGAATGGTATATAGAAAAATTTGGGGACATTACAGACCTCCCCACCCAAGATTGCTTATCCTCAAACAATTTAAACCTGGAAGTGGTAATGCTTCTTCTTCTTCCCCAACTTATGCTCATTGATTTTCCTACCTCTTTCCTTTGTGATGAATAGAGTCTTAAGAATGAAATTTCAAGTGGACCAATCCATCATATCTATATCCCACAATCTAAACCACATTAAGGATGAAAATGTTGTCATGGTTCCAAATAAATCAAAATGAGGTGTAGTACGTACACTCTTCTCAATGTATGGTCCTACAAAGTACTGTCATAGGAATCATCATGACCACTGCCATCCAGAAGAGTAACTCTAAACTATAACCAAACAAGAAACTCCCCAACAAAATAGAGTACTAAAAATCTCACCACATGATATCCAAACTGACTCTCACCTTTGGGTATGCTACTGAAGGTTTTCCTTGCAAATGTGTCTCCATGATCCCCATATAATATCAAAAAGGGACCACCATGTTGTTGTTGCACGAATTTGATAATAATCCTCCTATGGCTTGGGGTGGACCACAACAAACAGGATGACACCAAAAATGAACTCATTTCAAAGCATGCTAAATATAT
>LPNX011214938.1:8302-47390 GCA_001517045.1 Pseudotsuga menziesii | reverse complement strand
TATATATATATATATATATATATAAAGGTATTTTTAGGGTCCCACTGGATCATCAGGGTAATGGTGAGAAAATGGGGTAAAAATATTGCATAGGGATAGAGATAAGCCATCAAAGCATGATGTATAATGTGTGGAAAATCACGCTATAACAGATTCGCCTAATGTGTGAGGTTAGAGGGATAAACTATAGATGAAATACATTATAATAGTCCCAGGAGTGTAGTAATGAAGACCCAGGTGGAAAAACCATCCAATCATCAGTATACTACAAGGATAGATTTCTACACATGAGTGTAGATATGAAGTATACATAGAAATCCTATATGCACAATAGTATAATGTCCGTGAATAGGCATAATAGACATATGTCATGAGTGGTCATTTCCATGTACAATATACAATGAAGTAAGGTATCCGAATTAGAGGAAATTTCAACTCAAAATGGGCCTTTTAACTTTAACTCAAATTCCATGTCATCATGCGTTAGCCAATGAAATTGATTTAAATTTGAAATACCGTATAGGTCTTAAACAAAATTTTAATATAAATTTGGGGATAGGTATCATAAAAAAAACTACTTTTTTTGTTTGTATTTTCGACATATCTCCCCGTGGTTTTACTCAAATTTCGATTGGGAGAGCTCGTTGGATGCGGAATTAAATTCCGCATCCAATGAGTACCCACTCAGCATACTTTTGACGGACCTTGCTACCCCAAAAACAAGAAATACCTAAAAAAATGTGATGATGACATCATCATCACGTTTGTTTTAGGTATTTCTTGTTTTTGGGGTAGCGGGGTCCATCAAAAGTATGCTGAGTGGGTACTCGTTGGATGTGGAATTTAATTCCACATCCAACGAGCTCTCCCAATCGAAATTTGAGTAAAAACACGGGGAGATATGTTGAAAATACAAACAAAAATTAGTTTTTTTCTTTTCTTCCTCCAAAATTAATAAATATTATTTTATTATTTTAACTATTATTTTATTAATGTTTTTTAGGAGGCCCATTTTGAGTTGAAATTTCCTCTAATTGGAATACTGGATGAAGACATCAAATGGTACACTGGAATCTGGTCATGAAAGCATAAATCTCATAATTATTGGCACGATTAAGGAGGTAGCATATATGGAATTCCACCAAGCTCAGAGGTCTTATACACAAATCGTTGCTAGTATATGTACCATCACACGAATAAAGGTGTCACAATCAAACATGATGGACTATCATCTGATTACCGGTCATTGATGTATACCATTAACAGATCGATATATCCCACCGATAATGATAATGGGTTTCAAGGTAAATAGTACAAACAAACAAGTGTGAATAGATGTGTTGAGGTCGAACACTTGAGAGAATCCATTGATCAGGGAACATTGATGTATTTCCAAATCTGTCGATGGAAAGAGAACCTGCCACTAATGAATACAAGTCTCAAGGCACTCAATGGACTCTAGATCCCTATTCCAGAATATTTTTTCTAATTCAATGGAATGGAATCCGCTGGAAGGAGGGAATTAAGGCATCCCCCATCAACCAACGCGAGGTACACAACAACGACGAATAATTTGGAATAACTCGAATGAACAAGATGTGCACAAACAAATAAGAAATGTATTGAGAATTCTCGACATGCATAGACAAAATAACTGAGTGGATGAATTAGACTAAAAATTCCTTTGAAAAAGAGCATAAGGTATATGAAGGCTGATAGGAAACATAGACTCAACATACATACTGGGAAAACTATGTGAAATATGAGGCATTAACAGAGGATCCATAGGGGCTCGAAGCATAACCAGTATGTGGAGAAAACTCATAATAACGAGTACAACTCATAAGGTCATACTGGTAACCCAAACAATGGATTAATGGACCGTTCTTTGTTCAAAAGCGACATGACACGACAACTGCCAATAGAAAGTGATATCATTTATCATCCGAATTTTTATGTTTTATAGTTTTTTTTTGGTATTTTTCTTATTTGAAAAGCTTGAAAAAGAATAAAATTTCTTATAGTACACTAAGGAGGAAACAAGTGTTGCAAGAAAGCAAACTAGTTCCAAGCAATGAAACATATCTATGCTCAATGGAAGGAAGCATATGCGGGATAAGGACAATCAGAGGGATGTCTCCTTCGGGTATGAGATAATCAAACTGCAAAAGATATATGAAAGGATATGATTGGATAGGATTGAGGCAAGATTGGGCTATGTGGCTTATAAAAGTGAAGCAGGGAGACAAAATTAAGATCAATACGACAAGTGAACGCATGAAAATTCAATTACAACTTGATACAAACAAGAGTCCTAATAGGATATAACTAGCATAAAGTTTAAGAAAGAGTATGAAGTTATTTACTCAAAGGCATGGCGCGACTACAAGGGACTCCCAAACCTAAGGGAGGACACTTAGCATGGGCACCAAATGACAAAGAGGTAGCTAACTAGGGTACCCATGATAATGAAATATCTACCACTTACGTAATGCCACTTCTAGTAGCAGTTTGAAGGTTTTGTAACATCACGAAGTGGGTTTGTACCTATGGTTAAGGTGACATGGTCATAGGATAATGAAAAATGCATGTGAAAATTGGTGTTATATTGTATGCCAATTTAGTTTTATACTTTCCATGGGCATGAATGAGATAAAACTTAGTGAGTGCGTAAAAAATGGACCCTACACAACGACATTAGACCAAAACCTGCTGCAAAAATTCAGTAGAGAGTCCAAACTATATGATATAGGGAGGATTGATCATGAGAAAAAAATTTGAATGAATCGGTGCAGTGGATGATGGGACACAAGAAGGAATGTAAGATATAGACCCGACACACATGTATCCATTACCACCCCCATGAGAGTGGACGTTGGTGTTAACACCAGATGACAAAAGTGAAACTACTCCCACAAATGGAGTAGAAGGTGGAATATGACTACTTCCAAATCTATGCACAAGGTAAGGGGTTGTGGTTCCCCGCAGTCCAACACCAAGGTCCGTACTATAACTAGTAGTGGGTGACAGGATAGTATTAGTGATATCGTATATTGTGAATGTAAACGAACCTCTGCTAGAGGGACTATGTTGAGTCTCAACACTTGACCTCTCAGAGGTAAACTTCCTATGGGAAGTTGTAAAATATGATAGCTGGGGTCGTGTAGTATGAGAAGTACCATCCCCTTGAGGGTTGGTATAAACTGGAGTTCTGGGTATCCATATGGTTCCTCCCCTCATTCTAGATGATGGAGACGGAGGGAAATCAGAGTTCTCAGATGTAGTACTCATGGAAAGAACTTTATGTGAATCACAGTGTACTAAAGGTTTCCTAGAAGTCATGGTCCTCTTCCAAGGAGTAGGAGAAGAGTTAAAAGGCGATGATATTGCTAAGCACTGAGATTGATTAGGTGTCAAAAATTGATCCACGATGACTCCAAATAATAAAAAAGACTCAACTAATTATGAGGCCTAAAGCCAACTAGTGCACAAAGAGCACACCCCTAAGCAACTAAGTTAGATGCAAACAAGCAGAAAGGGAGGATAAATGAGCCCCCGAATGCAGCAGGTATGTCTCGCCTAGGAGAGTCCTTATACTCCCATACACTATGATAGAAGGCGTGTAACCAATTATAGTGGCCCTCAGCTTCAACGCATATAGTGCATGTGTTATCTGACTCCTACCTAGTCAGGACACTCACAGAATAACCTCTACAATTACACCCTATGATACCTAGGTAAGGAAACTAAGGTCACCCCAATATAAATAATGCTCAGGAAGAGAGTTGTAGGTGGGATATACCATATGGGAAGGGTAAAAAATACAGAAGCTTGAAAGCAATGAAGGGTCCTCAAAATCCCCCAAATACGAATAAGATCCTGGAAATATCTTCGATGCTCAACATAAATTGGAAAGGGATATCCCCACCATAAAAATGTATGTTGCATCATGCTTAACTCCTACGGAATAGGAGCCTCTCGACAACACTAATTATACCAAGGATTTCACTTCTCACCTGGAAAGACACCTAGTTGTTTTGTTTCATAGTCTTGGAAATATTTACTCATGACACCCTATTCCAAGACTCTACAATCCTAAGCTTGTTGGTGCACCTCTATCAAATAAAAAGATGTAATCAATTTTAATTTAAGCATTAATTTTAATGGTTGTGATTACTCAAGGGTAATGAACATGCAACTAGTGATGTTACGAATCAACAATGAAGTAAATATGCACACCTAAAAAACAATGCCAACTGCAACTTGTTTTAATCATGAAAAAGGAGTATGCCACTACATGTAATGAAAAATTTCATTTCAAATTCTCATGCAATCATTCCTATATGAAATCTTGATCACTACTCTCATCCAAGCAACCCAATGCAAAAACCTCCTTAAATGCATATGCGAGGTGCAAGTAAGTATGCAAATATAGAATTATTTTGTATGAAAATGCAAAAAAAGTCATAAAAATTATCAGTCTCTGTAGCAAGAAGAAAACACAAGACAAGAAATACACTGAGACTAAAATACTAATGCACTAATGGAAAAACAAAAAGGAGATAAATCAACAAGAAAAAATTTCAAAGAAAGAAAATTAATAAAAAGGGGTTTCTGATATCAAAGGGAGAAGTCAAGTGATAGTATTGGTACACAAGAGGACCCAACCACACTCACAACCCACCCATTAAATTTACACATCAAGAACTCAACCAAAATGGATTATGTACACGATTGTTCAAAGAAATGTAGCATATGTACCCGACTAGGTAGAGTACATCTTACATATATACGCGACTGTATATTCTCTGACCCGTGTATACAGAGAAGAAGGTGGTAAGAAGAAATCCAAGGGTCAAACCACTCTAGGGTACTTTCAATTAATGAACATACTACCAAATGCGACTTAGAAATAAGGAGAACCAAACAGCAAATCAATCCAATCACGCACCCAAACCCCCCAAACAAGGAAATCCCCAACGAAGTCACCAATTCTATTATGGAGAAGATGCCCTATGACTTGGGGTGGACCATAATAGTCAGGATGACACAAGAAATGAAACCATTTCAAAGCATGCTAAATATATAAATGAAACTAACACTAAGGGACAAGAAGCGTACCTTGTTCCGGACATTCGAAGTATATCCCTGTTGAGATTTTAATCAAACTTGTACCTACAGATTGTCCTCAACAACAACAAGATATACACGCATGGTATATGTAAAGAATTATAATATAATCTAGCATGTTAATTTCTAATACATAAATACAGTAATTACATTCATGGATATGAATATTCATAATTATACATGCAATGGATGAGAAATGGATATTTCTATTAATATGAATAGAGATACAAATGACAACCTTTGTCGACACCTTGTCGAAATTGAGAAACCGAGTCCCTCCACCTGGGTCTCCACCACTTCAATCCTCGATACAAAGGAAAGCCCACAAAGAAAAAGGCATGCTTGGAAAATATCACTAATGGCTTCTTTAAGGACAAAGGGATGTATACTCAAGTATATAAGAATGGGGCATAATTCCACTATAGTATCTTTTCTCTCCAAATTTCTTCCTCCCTTTCAATGCTTCAAAATAGCTCAATATATAGCCCCTCAATGGGAAGTGAAGGGTCTAAATGGAGCATTTCCCACCATATGGAAGGCCAAGGATCAAGTCATTTGTTACTTGATGGAGGGAACTCCATTTTTTTTAAGCATAAATCCCGATGTACACGGGTGATAGTGGTGCAAGATGTGTATACGTGGGTTGTATACTTGTAACCTGCTTATATATGTGTGTGTGTGTGTGTGTGTATTTTTAATGGTTCCACTAGAGCACACTAGAGCATCAGGGTAATGGTGAGAAAATGGGGTAAAACATTTCTTCATAGGGACATGGATAGGCCATCAATGCATGATGTATTAGGTGTGGAAAATCACACTATAACACTAGATATAGCTCCATCTACCCAATTTTCCTTCCAACAACCCAACTAAAAAAAAATAAGTCCCAAAATTATCCAAGGGTCCCAAATGAACCTAAGAAATGTAGGGTTCCTACTACATCCACCCCTGTACTGCATAGTCTCCTAATCCTCCAAGTAGGAGAACAATGCATCCATCCATCGTAGGGTATCCCACCTAGGAAACTAATCCAGTGCTCCACATGGAGGGATCCTGAAAAATATGTATGGATCTTCCTCTTGTGCCATCTACTTAGCTACTGAACCAAATAATACTAGGATCCCACTATCTATGTTGCGCACCTCCAATCCTCATTGTTAGCTGGAACAATATATCACTATGAAGGATTCTAGGATCCCACCACCAAATTGGAAGTTCATCACTCCCAATGCTCATCCAAACCTCTATGAGCCTCTCTAGTATAACATGAATATCCTCTTGTGAAATCTACACACTAGGCACATGTCTCACATCAAAGTCACTGGTACCATCCAAATGAATTGGATGAAACTACCAAGTTCTTCCATGTACAATGAAGGAATCAAATAAGAACAATAGGTTTCCTCTATTACTACTCAGAAGACTGGACACTAGCTAGTATGCTCTGACCCTAATGCATATCCACCGATTTCATACATCTATCCACCAAGGTCATACATTTATCCACCAAATCCATGGATGCGTAAACTCTTCTACTGGATGGTCCATATAAAGTGTATGCATCTACCTCCTCTATGGCTAAGATTCTCTCCCAAAGAGGCAACTCATGATCCTCCTGATGCACAACAAGTTCCTATCCAACCTTCTGCATGCCATTCCTCTACTCAAGTACCTAAAAATTAAAAATATCCTCATTCTCAACCCTCCCATGAGTATCCTCCATCAAACAATGAACGTAATCATCCATATACAATTGGTTGTATGAAGTGTAGGAGGAAGGGTGTGATATTTCCAACTCCCTATGGAGTTGTTCAATTTTCATCTCCAATTCTTGAAGTGTCTTATGTTTGAACTTCAAGAATTCACAGGTGATCTCTATATCATGAGTGAGCCTATCAACCTCACATTCTTCTTATTGTAATGCACAATGATACTTCAGCAAGACTAAGAAGATGATCTCTATCATAAATAAGGTGTAGATAGTTAGCTTTCATAGTTGTCATTGCTTCTCGAATTGTCACCAAGTCTATAAGGGAATATTCTTCTTCCAAAAAATCACTTGCCTCTAAATCTATCCAACAACAATCTGCAACCAAGGAATTAGTGTCATAAAAAATTTCAAGGATTTCTTAATTTCTTCTTTGTTTACCTTCAGTTACCCTACTAGAAAATGTGGCTCATGGGAACAATCCTTTACAACAATATTTTCTGATTTGCTTCCATCTTTTGTGCAATTTACATTAGCTTCATAATGAAACTCTAATGGTGTATGGAAGGATGAATTTTTTTCTTCCTCAAAATCTGATACAAAAGATGCTTCTACACCACCATCCTCATCGGAACTCATTCTTTCATCAAGATCCTTAATAGTGATCTCTAATTCACCAACATAAAAGATTGAGTACCCTTCCATTTTGAGGCCATATTTTGGAAGTGTTATGTTCACATATTCTAATGGATGAGATAAAAAATAAAATTGCTTATGGCATGAATCCACAACACATAATGCATCTTTAAAAACCAGATCAACATTAGAAGATTCTACAATACAACTATCCACATGTGGAAGGGATGTTTAATTATGATGATGAAAATAAATAATACTACTACAAAAATTAGAATTTTTTTCATACCTTGGTGTCACATATTCATTATTCCCATGTGGTTGATTTATATGGGCATGTCACTCTACTTTGGGTTCAACCGGAAGACTCAAGGCTGCAATTTGTGAGTTCCTTTGATCTAATTTCTTGTATGGTTGCGGTGAGTTTGTGAGCATGGATTCAATTTCTTCGGTTCTCCCACATAATTTATTATTCTTTTTCTCCTCATTTTCATCTGAAATATAAACAATGACATTGAATTTATTTCCTTCTAAACTATTATCATGATCGGAACCTTTGGATTCTCCTTTCCTAGAGAAACCAAACATTTTAATTCTCCACAAGTTTTGATCTAAAGCATTCTAGTAGTAAGGATTGACATTGCTAAAAAATATGCTCTAACTCTTGTTGTGTTTTAAAAAGGTTCTCCAATGACTTTTCATGTCCCTTAATTACCTTTTCCAACTCAATATTTTCCTCCTTAATGGGCGATCTAGGAATAAAAGTGGGTAAGATTCCAATGTTTTCAACTCTAGCCATTGAAGAAATTTCATATTCAACACTGTATATGATTTCACAAAAAGAATCATTGAATCCATATCGAACATAAAATCCCCCATCTATGGTTTATTCTATTTCATTATCTTCCATTGAAGAAATGAAACCATCTTGATAAAATGAACCTTCCCATGTTAAGCTCTCCTTAAGCTCCCATGCATTTGGTTCCAACCTCATGTTTGAAAAAATTTGAAGACGTTTTTTTTCTTCTTTAGTACCCATAGTTGTCAAGGAAAATGCTCTAATACCACTATAATGTACCCAATAAATTTTTTTAGGCACAACAACTCCAATTTCCCAATAGATAGTAAATTAATCCCCAAGTTTATCTAAACATTGGATTTATTATGTTTACCATAATATGAATAATATGGTGCAACCCAAATGTATATACTTTTAAACCACTGTAAGATGAAAAATAAGGTATGATAGATCTCCACTGTAATTTTCCTTATCCAAACTCATAGATATGAACCCCAATACAATCCCATAGAACCACTAGAGTCGAAACTAGGAGCACTAGTTCAAATTTTCCCACACAAAACGTTGGGTTTCCAAATATTTCCAAACCATTCCCAACAAACTAACCAAACATATTGAAATCAACCCTAAAACTCCCAAACACACCCAATATTACCAAAAACAAACTCCAGAGAACCTCTATGGAAGATTTGAACATTTAACATAGACATTTATAACTGAGGATGCACTAGCATAATTGTATAGATTAACCCACTGGTAAAATGATCATATATTGGGCATACACAAACCCATTTGACGAAACTAAACATTTTCCCAACTGGAAAAAATGTTGTGAACACGATGGAATAGGTATTAAAACTGAAAATCCCTTAGAAATCATCGAACCAAAAAGTAACGTTTTGACCCCAAAACTCCGGTGCAATATTTAGAACACCCACAATAATGAAGCTTCCAAACACCTATAAATGGAGACAAATATATTACTAAGATATATCAAAGACTCATATGAATGAATTAGAATCTCTCATTAATTTTACACAACCATACATTCACAAATCTACACATAGATTTATAGATATACCCTTAGTTTAACCCATGCTTGAATAATGGACAATATATGGGGGAAAACAATGTGATTTTTATTATGAATGAAGAATTATTAGAGATTAAATTAATGCTATATACAGAATCTCAAAATATATAGAAATATATGCTACAAAGAGATTAGATTTGGCTGCTACATAACCACATAAAAGAGAGGGAGAGTTAATGCTCCAATTGAGTTGTATCCTTTCATTGTTGCACCCTCCACAAGGAGTATTTCAACCCCAAATAAAAAATATGACTTCATCGATGTACCCCCATTAAATATCAGTGAAACTCAGTCATTCAAATATCCTAAATGAATTTTGGATAGCCACAAGTGCACCCTCCTCGAGCAGAATCCACCACAAACTTTGCACTCACAGATACACCACAAATCACACTTCTATTAACATGAACTCAAACATACCAACATGAATTTGAACCCATGGATGTAGATGAACATAAAATGCCGCAAATAAAATCTGTAGAGATATATGAAAGTGATTTCTCCTCTCAATCAATTTTCATGAAGCACATTGAATATATCAGGATGATCTCCTTCTCTCTACTAGCTATGGTGGAATATTTCACCACCGAAACTAGTTTACAATTGTAAGGGGAACATCTACCAATCTATAAATGGGATCATATCCCAATCTATAAAATTCCATGAGATCTCTCTGATATCAAAAAAAAAATGACCAAAATCCCCTTCACTTGTGTCTTCACCCCTTTTATAAATCTTCATGAAGCATTCCCCCTGATTCTATAATTCTCTCACAAATATTTAATTAAATATTAATAATCTTATTTTTATGAGATAATGACACCTTGGGACCCATTTACTCCTCTCTAATGTTATTTTTCCAAATAATAACTTCATTTACCTTGTGAATTCAAATTTAAGAGGATTAGCTTGATTTTGGGGAAGTTACATCCTCATGTGGGCCCACTCTAACCTCTTCACCCTACTAGTCTAAATTTAGGACCTACAACATGGAATAAGGTGCCATAAGTTGTCATAGGGGCCTAAGACATGTCATAAGTTGTCATAGGACCCGATTCTTGTCATATATGTCATAGATTTCCTACTTTTATCCAAGGGAGCTACAACCCTTGAGATGCCTTCATGAGAGGATTTCTTCCACCTTCTATGGGGTTTACACCACACATTTGGACTTGTTCCACCATTAATGCACCCTTCTTGTCCAAATTCTCTCAAAATATTAATTAAATTTATTTTTAGGAGAGAATAATTCCTTGCTCCATAAATTTTTCCTTGGAACTTGGTTTTGTCATGGTGTCTCATGACCCCAATTCACCACTTTACTATTCTTATTTAATTTTTTTGAGTGACTTTCGGCTATTTCCTCCCTATCGCAATGGAATGGTCCATAGAAAAAATTTGGGGAAATTACAGGCACAATCTTTTGCTACGTCAACAATAGTCAGACATGTGGTAATAATGCAACTATGGACCATTTTTTGTGTTGGAATGTATTCTACATTTGAAAACTAACCTTTTTCATTAATTTCTTAAACCTTTGGTCGAAGACGCACACAAATTCAGTTGATGAATACTTGATCTCCTTCAGTTCCGTAATGTACTATGACTCGAACTTCGAATTTTTCAACTCATCTTTATAAACCAGTCTAAATTTGGGCTAATATTGTATTTTGAGGAGCTCCAATAGGAGCAATAGAAAAATTCATAAACCAATTCAAAGCATGAACCCAAAAATTCATAATCATGTGGACTCTCTTAACATTGTTGTCTTCGACCTGCTTGACAGTCCATACAACTTCTCATAGGAATTGGTGTTTCTTTGGATCCTTTGATCCATTTCCATGGAAAATAGAAAACTTCACATCATCCCCTACCATTTTATGCCTTTTGGGTACTGACTTATTTGATTTTAAATTAAAACAACTTTGAAGTTTACTATTTGGTGTAGTAGTATTCTGACTATTACCACCATTTTGACTTACTTGGAAAAACTATGATGAACTATTTTTCCTTACCCCAGTTTCTGGAGATGTATGAAGGGTCATGGGTATGTTGTAGCCTTTGTTTTGGGACAAATATACATGATCTTCTTCTGAAATGTGTTGTTATTCCTCTTCTTTTTCATAAGAATCTTCATCTTGCTATGGTACTATTTCATAGTCTCTCCCTCTAGTCACACTGCAAATCTCTCTCCTTCTTGTAGTTCTCCTTATCTTGTTTGACTAAAATATTTTCCCACTTTGCAGAAACCCACACTCTTCATTTGTCTCACTATATTCTCCCCTTATCATCTCAACTCATTCCATGCATTCTTCGAGAACTTCCTTTAATTGATATCCTTGCTCACTATCCACAACGCTTTACTTGTCAGAGTTCATCCTCAAGACCCCATTTTCACATAATATCATTTTAATCCACAACAAAATCAGTGATGTATCCCTCCAAGATACTATCCACCTAGTAATTAATATCATGTGAAATCTTGTTATTCACACTTTTCAGTTGTTGAATCGACTCAGACATCCAACGTTTAGGATCACCCCCTTGAAAGAACTTCTTTTGGAGAGTTAACCTTGACAACAATTCATTCAAAAAAGTAGGAAAATCGTCAAATAAAATTTTGTGGATATAAGAATAAACACACTTACCTAACCACTCTTTCAAAGTTAATAACATATCTCAGTTTTCCTCTTGAGCAAACTCCCACTCCTTCTAATCAACCCACTCCTCAATCTTAGGCTTTGAATAATGCCACATCCATATTCCCCTTCAACACAAATCCTTGTCCTAGCAAAGGAACCATTTGTTGGCACAATTCTTATTGGACCCAGTTCCACCCAACAATATACCAACAAGTCTTAATATACTAACCCAAAAGGGTCCAGTCCTTTCGAAAACACCTGCAAGGAAGTGCATTCTTAATATTCATCACCTTCTTATTTAAGTGCATTTGATTAGCATATGATGTAACATTAAACCAAATAACATATCATACAACATCACAACACATTTAACACTAGATACTTAACATGGAAACACAAGATTGGAAAAACCACAAAAGTGTTCATTATTAAAGAGTCGCAGCAAAAGAACACTTCATGTCTGCACACACATACAACTATAACATAGTACTATATTAAAAATGCAAAAAAAATGAATATATATTATACATATAATACCATGAAATGTAGTTTTATCATTCAATGTCATTAAAACATTTTACATAAATAAGATTATGCATAGGAATTCCAATGGAATATACAAAATAGAAAAAAATTATAGGTTGTCCATCAAGTAGATCATCATCATCAAAATACATCTTAAATGCATTTTAAAGTGTTTTCTGAATATCCTAAAGTTGTATCTATGTACATTGAATGTTCTACATATTACTACATTGATGTGTCAAAAGAGAAGATATTGAGGAAACCTTCTACGAAGAGGAGGTGAATCTAAATATCCATGCAAGGGAGCTGAGAGAAAATTATGAGTAGTAGGTATTTGATGTTCTACTAGAGTTGGAAAAGGATGATAATGCAGCAATCATCTATTGTGCATTCAAGTATGTAGAGTCCCTAGAGGACATACCAATGAGGACAAGATTTTAATGAACACTTTTCTTGTTTATGAATGTGTGGATTAGGGGAAGGAAGAAGCAACCCCATTGAGGCTATAAGTAAAAGGAGAACAACATTAAGATTTCTATAGATTTTAAAGGAAGTTTTGAAGGAGAGGGAAATGATGTAAGTGTGGTAAAAGAGGAAGAGGTTATAGCCCATAGGGAGGTTGTAGAAGATAATAATAAAAAATTAATTTAACAACCATTTATAGAAACTGCTCCATCAGGATCCCTTCATGTAACTCCATTAGATGCGCAGTTCGATGGATTACTAATAGTCATCAGGGCCAATAAATATCTTCAACTATATACATCCCCTCAGTAATTAAATGATTGCTTTCAATTTATATACTTCTATAAAAACCCTGCTTTTGAGGTAAATTCTAGCAACAATACAAGGGAATGAACCTTCAATTACACCCAATAAAACTAGGACATTGCAACAAGAAACACTAAAACAAGGGGATGGACCTTCAATTACCCCAAATAAAACTTGGAAATTGAAACATGAAACACTAAAATAACAACAAACGCTTTTTATGTACTCCATAAAGAACCCCATCAAACAACTTTTTTCTGTAGAATTTACCTCATCTTCAAAAAGATATCCATTAGGTACAAAAAACCCATCATTGTCATCATCTTCCTCAGATTTAAACTTATATGTGTCAACCTCATTCTTTTCTTCCTCATCATCCGTGACACAGTCAGAAAGGATTTCCCCAGGATCTTCCTGAAATTTTTAACAAAGTAAGAAAGTTAATAAAAATACTACAAATACTCTCACCAAAGAGATTTAGTGATGAGTACCTCTTCCCATTCTTCATCACTATCATTCTCATAGTCCAAAGAAGAGTCCTTCCTGAAAGGATTTCGAAGCCCAATGCCATCACTACATAAAAAAAAAGAGTCAGAAACAAAACTTTCCCTCTTGTCTACTGCAAGTCTGTAAATTGGTAAGTTGTTTAAAGCAGAATTAAATATCAGCAAAAGAAAATCCCATTCCAAGTCGAGGTATTCAAATTTCAAACATATACTTATTTTTCTGAGGAACTTCATATCAACGAACACACAGAAGCACAAGATATGAAGATGCAAATAATTGGTACCTAAAGATGCCAATAATTGGTACCTAAAGACAACAAAATGACCAGAATTTTACTCACTTGGGAAAGCCATAATATCTTTAAGTATTCTATGTCATATAAGCTCCACTGAAAAGTATGACCCTCATCAAAAGATAAGTTATGTTTGAGTATCTCAAACCTGACCCAGTCTGCTGAAAAGGTTAGCTGAGGCAACAAGAAAGTATTCCTTCCATAAAGACCAAATTCTGGAGTAACTGAAATCTCCTCATCTTCGGATTCCTCCTATTAAAAATACACAATTCATACCATGAATTGCCATTTTTAGTGGATATAAACTATAATTAAAAACTTTCCTAACACTGATAAATAACATGTAAACAGGGATGTATCAGATATCAAGAAAACATATAATAAGTTTAACTCATCAATGCATCCTTTATTATAGCAAAAAACTAGGAAAAACGTATTTATAAATTATTCAAAAATGATATTTTCCTCAAGATTATGTTTATGATACATGAATTTTACTTGCAATTACATTTCTCACAATTGTAGCTCTTCATTTTAAACAAGGAAAAAAGGAAGACAATCCACTGTCGCCATTGGACTCCTCCATTCGATGAATTGTTAACCTATCCATCCATGCTAGATCGTCCACACTATGCTATGTTGTGTGTCCACAATGAAAGTGCACATGCCAAGGGAGCATGATAGTATGTTAGCAACTTAGCACAACCAAATATTGGAACAATGCACCCATGTCACTACACTGCATCTATGCAAGTAAAATATTAAAACATCCGCAATACATATCTAAGTCGCCACTTTGATTGGCTCTTTAAGTATTCTATGTCAGATAAGCTCCACTGAAAAGTATGACCCTTGTTAAAAGATAAGTTATGTTTGAGTATCTCAAACCTGACCCAGTCTGCTGAAAAGGTTAGCTGAGGCAACAAGAAAGTATTCCTTCCATAAAGACCAAATTTTGGAGTAACTGAAATCTCCCCATCTTCGCATTCCTCCTACTAAAAATACACAACTCATACCATGAATTTCCATTTTTAGTGGATATAAACTATAATTAAAAACTTTCCTAGGACTAATAAATAACATGTGAATAGGGATGTATCATATATCATGAAAACATATAATAAGTTTAACTCATCAATGCATCCTTTATTATAGCAAAAAAACAGGAAAAACGTATTTATAAATGCTTCAAAAATGATATTTTCCTCAGGATTATGTTTATGATACATGAATTTTACTTGTAATTACATTTCTCACAATTGTAGCTCTTCATTTTAAACAAGGAAAAAAGGAAGACAATCCACTGTCGCCATTGGACTCCTCCATGCGATGAATTGTTAACCTGTCCATCCATGCTAGCTCGTCCACATTATGTTATGTTGTGTCTCCACAATGAAAGTGCACATGCCAAGGGAGCATGACAGTATGTTAGCAACTTAGCACAACCGAATATTGGAACAATGCACCCATGTCACTATACTACATCTATGCAAGTAAAATATTAAAACATCCGCAATACATATCTAAGTTGCCACTTTGATTGGATCTAAAGTTAATCCCTACAATGTGCATCCTACACTATGATTATTTTGAATTTGCAACTCTCATACAACAACCAAAATTGCGCACCCATACTTTGACAATTTCTTACGGGGGGCCTTTCTTTGGCTCAACTCCTCTGGTCATGGACTTTGTAAATATCTGACTCCTTCCGGGATCAATACTACCCACTAGGGCTGCAATTTGGCTTCATCCTTTCCCATCAAACTAGATTTTACAACAGTCACAAGTCATGGGTGCCCTTCACTTTGCCAATTACTCAACTCATAAGCTAAGAATCCAATAATAGAATGGCATTCAAGACACTATAACAAAAATACAAAAAGGTTGTAGTTACAAAAACATTCCCCTGATTAGAAGAAGAATACTCTTTGACTTCTACTGTAAAATCTGATAAACAAATAAAGGTGATACAAAGATCAATTTACCACTATCCCATCTGAATAGAAACCACATAGAAACTTGCCACCTAATTTAAACAAATTTCCAATACAATTAATGAGAACCAAAATCTAATTAAATTGTGTACTTACATTCATTTCATTAACTTGAACACTGTCAAAAGGGAAAATGATAGATGAGACATCGAGTGTGACTTCTTTCAAAAAAATACCAACAGTACATGAAAAATCAAATATATGTCCTCAGGTTTCAGCTTGTAGCGTGGAGGGAGGGGGCTGTTTGTTTAAAATCCTAAGCGACAGTGGGAATTGACTTATGCTTGATGGTCAACAGTGACCACCTATAATAACACAGAAGCATTAGATTTAAATCAAGTGATAAAAATTCTAAGAGCCAGGAAGATTCAAAAACTTATTGCTAATGCAGACTCGACGATTATCATTTGCAAAATTAGAGACTTGACTCCCTATGCACCGTAATGTCTTGCAAGAATGATCTCTAGACCTAGAATTCAAAGAATTGCAAGTATTTTGACTTGGGGAATTGCAAGTATTGCAAGTATTTAGCATTGAATCATTTACTGTTTCAAAGGTACCATTTTGTATGGAGGAGTTATGCTTTGTGAATCATTATTCCTTGGCTATAAGGGCACCTAATAGTGGATTCAATAATTAAAGATTCATGTTGCAAATATAAAGAAAAATACCCTGCTCCTACAACATTGCGTATTTAGAGAAACCTTAAAAGGGTTGTAAATTTGGCTTCTAGGTGATGATACCAGTTATTTGAAAGGCAGGACAACTGGTTAATCATGAATTAAACTGGAAGAAATTGCAAACTATTAGGTATAAGAAAATATATATCAGCTCTATGTTGAGATGTACAAGATCTAAAACAACTTCCATGATGATTGGACAACATTTCATAGAGAGAAATAACCATTGATAAGAACTGAACTTTCCTTAGAATGTATGGTCACCTAAAATAAGACAACACTAAAATTTAGATTCTAGTAAGATTTTGAGATTGACTAAACCTATAGAAAAGTTTGGAGAGACTGGTATTCTACAGTGTTCTTATAATGTATAGTTACATAAAGGCATATTATTATCAATATTTATGACTTTCAAAATGAAGGAATTTACTTAACCATGAAAAGCACATTTATGATGAAGCAAAGGATAGAGAAAATCATGATGAGGTTCATATTCCCCATTTGAACTGCCTACAAGAAACTATTTCTTTGTAAGGGTAATAAAGCATGTCTCCATCTTGGTTGATTGGAATGTGAAAGTGCCTTGCCCTGATTATCTGATTACAAATTAGTTTTAAGTTCCAATTCCCTTCAGGCCCTATGGCATGTTTACGCCTTCCACTCTAACTCCCCACATGGGATCACAAGGGCTTCACTTGTTGACCAATATCTTATCACGTTAGTTCATATTGTGGGTTTTAAAATTATCAAAAATCGAACCAATATATTGCAGGTATTGGGGGGATAAGGGGTTTAAGGTGGGGGTGGGTAGGGTGGTTTATAAGGATTGAGGTATAAAAAGGGGTGGGAATGAGGTTTTAAGTATTGGGAGGGGGTTTCAACAAAAATATTTTGGGTCAATATTTCTCGAAATTAAGGGTATTCTTTAATATCCCACGATCGCACGTGCTATGTGAGAGGTTCACTAAGTGAAGTCCCCGTGCATGGGATGCATTGCTTCTTCAATGGAATATAAGAGCCTCACTAAGACCAGGGTCTCATATTTTGGTGTGGAGTTATATTTACAAGTACAAATTTCAAGGTTCATGAAGACTTGTTCGAAACCTACCAAGCGGTTTCACAAAAAAAAGAGCAAATACGACACAAAATTTGGCACAACAGTTTTTTTATTTTATTTTTAAATTTGGTTTTGACTGATCTGGGGGGAGTTACAAACACTCTCAAGATTCAGCACCAATAGTTTCCTTTCTTCATTTCATTAGAAAATTATTTGTGGAATTCCATTTACACATACAAAGTTTAAGGCCATGAAATGTTATTCGACACCTGCCATGTAAGATCTGTCCATCCTTATTTAGCATGTTGAGTTTGTATGGTATTAGCATCCCATTTTCAAGATAAAATATGTGACAGTACCAAAAGGATTACTCACTTTGGTGAGATCAAGAGGCTCAAAAAAGTCATCTGCAGTTTTCATCCATCTACATCTGCTCCAATCCTATTTTTATCAAATTATAAGCATTTTTATTATCACTCTAGTGACCCTTATTTGTGAAGAAATTGAAACAGAAGATGCTTAGAGTCATGGAAAATGAGAGCAATACATATGATATTGTGGTAAGATAATATGTTACAAATGTTGATTTGGTCATTACAATAGAGTCTATCCAAGCAGTTGGAAAAATTGCATTATAGTATTGTGATGCCAACGGTATTGTTGATCGAATTCTTCAATTCCTTGAGATGGAAAAGGATTATATCACCATAGAAACTCTGGTTTTATTCGTCAAAGGCATTTTAAGGAATTATCCTCACCAAAGCCATGATTGTACTGCAGTCGTTGGCAACATTAACGATAGAAATGTTCTTGAACCCAAGGTTAAAGTTGTAGTGGATTAGATGTTCATAGAATATTCTCAAGATATTGTTGAGAAGACTCTAGAAACCTAGAGCGTGTAATTAATACATCTAAACAAGCAGTTTTTGTATTTACAGATACTGAGGAGCAGTAAAATCATGCATTGTATAATTGATGAATTCAACTTTTATTTATGTTATTTCTTGGGAGCCTCTTATACTTTTGTTGATAAGGAACATCAGGGATTGAGTTTTCAAAATATATGAGATTTTTGGATTTCACCACAGGACCTATTGATAATCTCCTCCTAGAGGTAAAGAGTTGAAGCAAGTGAAAATGATCTATTCCAAAGAGTTGAAGCAACAAATCAGTCTTTTTCATATAATGCTTCAAAATACAATGAAATTTCTGCAACCCTTGTCTCCCATCCTCAATGTCTTACAACTTTCCCTCCTCAATCTAAAATTTCAATGACAAGAGAGGCACCTCTAACACTTATTCCACAGATGGGTTCTGTCATTGATGATTTTCTCATGTTGGACCCTTTCATGCTAACACCACCAATTTTTGCATTAACACTTGGTCCTACCACCTTTCAGCAAAACTAAAGTTTTATTCCAATTTCTCTAACACATTTGTACCCATCCTACTCTATCATAAGCAGGGGCATCAATTCAATGCATTGCATCAGATGGTGCAGATCCAAAGTTTAGATTCAACAAAACAGTTTGAATTGTTTTGTTAAATTTTATTAGTAAATTTTGTTTTTGATTGATCTGTGGGGAGTTACCCAATAAAACAACAAACCCACGCTCACTTTAAGATGAGGAAAGAAAACCCAACACAACTATTTCTATTATGATCAAGTATTAGGAATGCCTTTACTGGAATAATCCCCACCACAATTGTTTTCTGTTAAGATTGATCAAAATTAACATTTGTTGAAGCTTTCTTGAAGTTCCTATCCTAATTTTGATCATGTTCCCACCATTTAATACGAGTATCAAGAATGCAGCCATTCATCTAGATGTTTGGCTGCTGCAACAATATAGAAAAGATGGGAACACTAGGATCGACGTAGTTTAGGAAAATATTAAGGAAAATATTAAGGAAAATGAGGAGACTAAACATAGAATTTGATAGATTTTAAACCAAACCATCAGTTACCTCTACATGCTGATGTCCTCTATTTTAATTTTCCATTATTTACTCTTCTAAATTGCTCTTCGGGGTGGGGGAACATTAAATATTTAACCTAACTTAGATACAAATACTGCTACACATACTGTTGGAACTTAAATACAAATACTGATACACATATTGCTAGAACTTAAATACAAATAATGCTACTACACATACTGCTAGAAATCACTACAGCAACATACAGTAAACACAATTCAATTTCTCGTAGCACAACATTCTAAACTAATACTGCAATTTCTAACACTCCCATCTATTAAGTCCAGTAAAAAAACAGTTTAAAACACAGCTAGGAAGTTTTGAAAGAAGGATAAACTTTGGACAGGTTCAAAATAAACCAATCCAACAGTGTTATGGAAAATGAAGAAACAACTCCAGTGATTTAAGAATTAAGCATAATGATTTATGCTCTTAATGGAAATGCATGACACATAAAAGAACAAAAGTTTGAATGAAAATATAACAAGTGCAGCATATTATAGACAAATAGAAAATCAAAAGGATTTGTAGAGACATACCTTTATCAGAAGTATTCAGTTTTGGCTTCCATTTTTCTTGCTGTTTGGACTTGTGTATTCCCACTGCAAAATCATTCCCCTTCATTGCTTGATGTAATATGCTTGTGCCTGCTTGAATTTTTTCTAGAAACTGTTGACCTACATCATTTAAACTCTTGCTCTTGACAAAGTTGTGTTTACTCTTTTTTGCATGATTCCTCAATGTCAAAACTAAATATCCATTCAGTTGATGCTATGACCCATTTGTCTCCAAACCAAGCCAGGATTACTACATATCAACGCTATGTACATCCATCAATTACAGTTACCTAGGATATGTAGGAATATAATTAGTCAAGCACATGCAAAAATATTATAAATGGACAAATAGAAGAAAACAATGTGGTTTAGACCTTCCTTAATTTCTATACTCAGATATATAATACAATCACACTTTGTCTCTTAGGAGACAAGTCACTAACGAAACAATGGACATACCTGAGAGAGAGAGAGATAGGTAGCTATAGGGCAGAGTGAGACAAATATAGACCACAAGGTCATGGATCAATACTGTCAACCTCAAAACATATATAAAAGACAAAAAAATCCATTTTCATTTGTAGCAGCTGTCGACCCAACAACTCTCCACCCACAAAACTCAAAATCCCTAATCGAGATTCTACACCCAGCTTGATGAGATTCAGACCAGATTCAGTTAATTTTTTTAGGCCTTTCTGGCCACAAACAACTACACCTAACTGGACTAAATTTTTAACAGCTACACTTATTGCCTCATGGCTTGGGGCTTGAGGTCCAAAATCCACTCAGCGCAGCCAATATTTCTTCTCTTAGCTTTTCCATACCTCAGATATTGTCATTGTCTACTCTAGGAGGACATCATGGAAAGTCCTAACTTGTGCCCATAACTGCCTCACATCCACAAAAATGGCCCAAATTGAATTTCGAGGCTGCTAGAACGTGAAACAAACCCAAGAATGTTCAAAACAATACCCATATTGGCTTAATTATTGTTGTAACTTGATGTTATAGGGCCCACAACTACCCAGATATGAGGTATAGGGGATGTTCATTTCCTTTCATTGTCCACAGGTGGCATGGATTTCCCAAAATTCATTTTACAACTAAGAAAAAGACAATATCATACTTTAGACTTGCCCAGAAAACTCAGAAACCAACCCATAAACCCTCATGAAAAATTAAGTGAACACCTTATGGGAAACATGGGAAACATGGGAAACAATGTGCATGATTCCTCAATGTCAAAACTAAATATCAATTCAGTTGATGTTATGACCCATTTAGGGCAGAGTGAGACAAATACAGTCCACAAGGTCACGGATCAATACTGTCAGCCTCAAAAAATATATAAAAAAACAAAAAAATCTATTTGCATTTACAGTAGTTGTCAACCTAACTCTCGACCCAACAGCTCTCCACCCACAAAACTCAAAATATCAAAGAAAGACAGAAAAAGCATTACCACAGGGAGAACAGAATGAGCCTAGAAAACTTATCCAGGAGGCCTCTTGGGTGGAAAAAACACACCCCAGGGGAATGAAAACAAGAATATATCCCTGGCTAATACAAGAGGACAAGATAAAAAGTCTCATACTCGGAAAGGGAAAAACATGAGCATGACACAAATACTGAAAAAAAAATCTCTTAAAAGAGCTGTATCAATCCTTCCTCAATAATTTCTCCTTCCCAGAGTTCTGATAAGGAGAGAAGACCAACCTTCATATTAAGTGCTTCCTTGGATAAGCGGTCTACACCATGTGGGTACTTAATATGTATTTGATTTAAAAGTTACATGTTGGTAGCCCAAACCCTAATTTTAATTGTAAATGTTGTTAAGTGGACCCACATGTAAAGTGGGCGCGTAAGTTAAGTTAGAGGTCTAATATAAATAAGAGACCATTCTTGTCATTTGTATCATCACTTCATCACTTGTTCATACAACTCGCTAATCATAACGAACTTGGAGAAGGAGGTGCCAAGATTAGCATTTCCTCATGAAGCTTGATATTAGGGTTTGCTCATGAGGATTTAAGGAGATGCTACTTGAACAATAATGATTTAATAATTATGGTTGAGATATGGGGTACCAAGGATATATGTTCTTGTGTTGATGTTTACAAAGACAAGGAAATCACATTATATACAAAGGTTCTTGATGTGTTAGCTCTATATCAGAGGACATTACCAATTTCATTTTTCAAGTGTTCTTTTGATGCCTTCAAGATTCTCCAAGAAGAGCCATCACTCTTATCCACCTTCCAACAAAATTCTATTTTATCTCTATTTCTAGAATCTACTGCAGGGCTCCGTTTCTCTGCTCCTAGATGTGAGGGTCCTAGATCTGGCATAGGACAACTATACAACTAATTACAACCATTATTGAAGTTGATGTTGTATTCTCCAGAGAAATACGTACAAAAATATGCCCATCTTCTAGCATACAAAGCAATGTTAAGCACCTCTTACTTTGATAGAAATAAAGAGGAAGTGGGAGTGTGGTTTTCTTTCTTGCTTGTTCACAATAGTACACAGGTTCTCCTCAAGGAAAGATGAGAAGTACACTCTCTAGACAGCTTGGCCAGTGATATGTTTGGTTCGTTGGGATCAACTGTTATTGCTTTCTTATGTGATGTGGTATCTACAGTGGGAAAGAATCTATACAAGTACTTGGATGAGCTACTCTCTTGTCTCTCTAAGCATATTTCAAAGGAAGATCTTGTACCTCCACATTTTATCCCTCTTGTGATTTGTATCTTTGAAAAGTGCCTTCGAGTTGTTGAATTATCAAGCTCCAAAGTTTGAAGTTAGCTCAATGGACAGTCATTGCAATTTATGTGGCTAGTGTGTTGAACTTTCTTTTGCAATCTTAGGTCAAATCAAGGGCATTGACTTTTATGATCATGACTATGTTGTCTCCAAAGATTTAAAAGGCTTGTCAACCAGATCAGGCTTCAGAAACCTTTCTTTGTGAGTGGAGTCGATTAAGAAGCTTATTGCTTTTTGGGCAAAATGATTTATCCAAATATCAAGATGGATATAACTTGGAAGCGATGGATAAGCAACATTTAGGAAAAGACAGTTCTAGTATTCTGAATCCCTTTCCCAAGTTCTGGCTCATCCTGCAATAAGCATGTTTATGTCCAAATGGATGTATTCTTCTATTTCAAGGAATAATCAAGACATGGGAGCTCCTGATATTGAAAGCGTTGGTTTGAAATGCAAGAAATGGAGAAGGAAGAGTGACAAAACTAGATTTGAGATATTTTTGCATCTTTGTCAAGTAAAAGCTCTATTGAGCAGCCTGATGGGAATTGCATCCTCCCAACATAAAATCAACCCAGGTGGAGCATTGAATCAAGGAAAATCATTTGGTAGAACCATTGCAGAGGCTTGCAAAACTTTCATTTGTTGGTGCCTTTCAGTTTTCAAAAATGAACTTCTTGAAAGCATTAAGACAAATTGTTGTGGAATATCACCTTCACCTACATTCTGTATTCTATATGTTTTAAGCTCATTTATATCACCTTTCACTTTACTTGAATTCATGAATTGGTTTTTTTCCAGTAACATCTCTGAGCATCAAGAAGCAAAAGTCTTTGCCCCTAGTCCAAAGCTCCCCTATGCCCATATCAGGCTCTATTTTACAACAATAGAAATTAAAATGTTCCTTGCCTACCTAAAACAAGCTAAGGAAGATATTGGTGTTCATCAGTTCTTTTGGGATATGGATGGTCAAAGGTTTGATGCAAATGTGGTTGGAGAAGTGTATAAGAAAGTGATCTTACTGTTCACTCAAACATCTAGAAAATGAAGTTTTGCCTTTAGGATTGGTAATTCAAGTGATTGATAGCTATGATGTTATTATATGATAGAATGGTGAGGCTAATTTATGGGTGAAGGCCACTAACTAAGAAAAAACAGTCAGTAGAAAAGAAATCTACTGTCAAGAGGTGTGAATTTATGCATTGTAAACTCCTTTTGATTTACCAAAGAAGGTTGAATTCCATATGATGCAAAAATTGCAGAGGTAGTTTTGATTAGGATATAGAGAATATGAAAGTCATAGAGTTGGTGTATTACTTAAATTTGATCATAGCAGGTTTTGCTCATCAAGAAAACAAGATTGGAACAAGTAAAGAACAAAACTCGACAGACAAATATTCCAGATCAAGGGTTGTTGCAAAGAGATTTAAGGATGGTAGAGTGTTCAACAGAGGATTGGATTAGTTCAAATCCCTCCAAATCGGGCATTAAATCTGGATGTGAACAAGTGCATTTCAAGTACATTTACAACATGAGCATCCTATTGGTAGAGATCATAGTCATCACCAGCTGATTAAAACACAAGCATCGACAACAAATGCCAAGTACCTAGTCATGAGCAGACAGATTCCTCTAAATCTAAGTTTTATAATAGTTTGTACTATTTCTTAGCCTGCAACATATCAACTCATTATTGAAGCTTATTTACAGTTGATTTTGATGAAAACAATACAAGATTTGAAGCCATGAAATTAGCAGTTAAGCACTAGTTCCAGATTTAGTGGGCTTTATCCAATATCTTCATGGATCAAACCATAATCAAGTGTCATTAAAATTTGAGTCTAAATGCTTTTTCATAAAATAGAGAATCATTCCCATATTTGAAGAGATTTTTTCAAAGTTGAAAACAGAGCATATAGCAGACAGTCAACAGTTAAAGGGAGATTATCATAAATTCATGGACAGTCAAATAGATATCCTAGATTCAGTGGCAAGAGTTCTCCAGCAATTCAAACAATTCGAGACAATTGGCAGTTGTGCTAAATTTAGTTTATTTGGTGATTTTTAATTGATTTTTGTTCCCTAAAATTAGATGGAATATGTTGATGTAATTTTCAAGGAGGATAGCATTTGATTGTTATATAACAAGTAATCATTGATCATAGTATAATGCTAACATGGGCTAGCCAATCCCCAACAAGTAATCATTGATCATAGTAGAACGCTAACATGGGCTAGCCAATCCCCAACAAGACTAAAGGCTTGAACTGCATCTTTCCACATACAAGACCCATTTTGATGATTTTGTCCCTTTTCTGAATCCTTTCTTCTACAGTGAGAGGCTTTATGAGTTTATGAGTAATCACTTTTTCCCATATACCCACCCCTTTTATAAGTCTCCAAATACCTTTGCTAGTTCTTTGGAAAAGCAATGTGGATTCTTTAATCCTCATCCTCCCATGTCTTTGGGTAAAGATATTTTCTGCCATACAACCTAAGGGAAATCCTTACCACCAACCCATAAGAATATGAAGCTATTCTTTCTTATTTGCTCTAAAGTTTCCTTATGAACATATGTAAGAGAAATCCATAAAATTGGTATAGATTCTAGCATAGCTTTCACCAATACCAATCTTCTAGCCCTAGAAATACATTAGTTACACCATAGATTCAGCTTCCTTTCCACCTTCCCAACAAGCAAAGTCCAATTAGCTTTGGAATAGTAATTAGGTTTTAATATGAAGCCCAAATACTTAAGTCCATCCTGTAGTGCAAGGACAACTATAAAGCATTATGTGGATTGATTCTTCGTGGACTAAATCTCCCTAAAATTAACAAAAATATTCCACATATCCTCAAAATATCACTTCATCAGAATTACATGAAATCAACCAGCCTTTACAAAATATGCCTAATACACCTTGGAAACATAAAATATGCAATATATATTTTTACAAGAAGCACTAAAATTTTGACCAGTACAAAAATCCTTGGACATGTTGCTTTGGGGATTCCCTAGTGTGAATGTACCAAGAATTGAACTTGAATTAGTTGTGGTAAATACTAAATTCCATCTGGCCTGCTACTAGACCACAGCCTAACCGACTAGAATAGCAGGTCCTAAAGGATATAATAGGGTGGGCTTGGGTCCGTAATATATGCAACATTAAAATCAAGGTTGGAGAAGAACAAGACACGCTTCTTCAAACACAGACATTTCTGAAAGACTGAAACAATTGTTTCAAGACATACTTGCAACTGAATATCTAAATCGACTATAATAGCGAATAACATAGACCATAGCCTTTAGAAATTGAGCAGAAAACAATCAAACAAACGCTGTTATTAATGTGATTCCACAGACTTTGGTCAATTAAACCCACTGAGCGCAAAAAACCCAGGAATCCTACTCTGTAGCATTTATAGGATGGAGAAAAAAAATTACAATAAAATTTGTACATTTTTTTTCAAAAAGAAACATGTAAATCCAAAGAAATGATGAGAATATCTGGGCACATACATCATCAAATACTTGCGAACTTGGTTTGTCTTTTTGCTTCTCTATGGTTGTCTTGCTGAGAACTCATGGAAAAATGCACAGGTTGTGATGCATCCTACTTGTTGATGTTGTTTATATGAATCAGTTAGAGATATTATAAAAAACTAGAAACTTAACCTGCTATTGAACATGCCAATTGGCGACAATGTAATCAGCACAAAGTCATGCAACTAAATATTTTCACATCATTATGTCAATTGAAGCAGTTTTATTAGGATTCACCTTGGTTTGTACAGGTTTGGGTTGAGAATGGTTATGAGAACATAAATTTATCTCATTTTATCGGAGCCATATGACCTTGCTCATGTTCCCGAAAGTAGGTGACACACTATAATGAATGCTTATTTGGTGTTAACTTCATCAACAACTTGTTACTCTCTCTATTACGTATGAGGACTTTCTGGCAATGGTTGCATTAGTTTAATTAGTCGTCAGTGCACCTTCCCAGGTCCCTGTTACCGTGTGGGTACCTTTGATACCCAGGAAAACAAGACTTCTTGAAAAGGGAGCTAACAATGCTTGGTGCAAGGATTGGATCACCTATGGCTGCATGGTTTGATCGTGTTGGTAAAGGGTGCCTTCCTAGCCTTTGTCTTGCTACTCGCCCTGCAGTTTGAGCAGGGAGCTCCAATTGAGTGTTCCATTTCCACACAAAGTTGTTTTGATGTGTACATATTTATCTCATGTATGTTGGAAGTGATTTGTATGTTTCTTTGGATTACTATAGCATTGAGCGAGACAGTTGCAACTCTGTGGATGTTGAAATAATTTATTGTCATTACTATTCATGGGTTGTTTTTTGAGCATTTGTTATCTCCTTTCCTTTCCTATATAGAGCAAGTGATAGATGCGAGTTTTGGAAAGCAAACTCTGTTTCCTTTATTGCATATAAAATCCCAAAGAAAAGGATTCAAGACACAACATGGATCGGGAAGAAAAAGAGGAAATTGGACAGCTCGGTATTATAAAAACATGTGCATTGTGCAAAGGTTTCAATCGCTTTATTCAAGATTTAAAAGAGGTTTATGCCAGGTAATAGACAGACTTGATCTAAAATATGGATTGAAGTTGCTTGCATTTGTTAAAGGTTTTGAACAGGAGGATTATCTTTTGGAATAGTTCCAAGTTTTCTAGAGACAGAAGCCTTCTGAAGGTTCTATGGCTTCAAGTTTTCAAAGACTTGGAAAAGTTCAAATTCTTAAATAACAAATCAAGAGTTATTCCTAAAAACAGATGATCTGGGCACCATGCATCATCAATGATAGCAAAGACACTTTTGTTCAACTATTTGCAAACACAAACTGTCAGGTATCAGAAATATTCTAGTTAAAATTTGAAAGACAACTGGAATTCAAGGCAATGAAACTATATGATCAGATTAGTGCTAGGATAATCATTGTTCTAGCTAATCTAAGGTTAGGAACCATTAAATTATTGTTGGTTCAGAGCAATGAAAACACCAAGTCTGCATTCTAAAACAAATGTGAGCAGATTCTATCAAGCTTGAGACATGTTCACCTTTCTTCGCTCCCCTCCCCACAATGAGGAAACATAGATTCTCTTCTTCAGCCCACATAACTAGCTTATTGCTTTCTCCTATCATATAGACATGAGGTGCATAGATCTCTTATTTAACACCAACACAAACTTCTATCATTTGAGGCCCCTCAATTGTTCGATCAGAGGATAAACAAATCACTTCACTTTTCCATTGTATCCACGAGACATTGTGGGCAGGCACTGTCACATAAGAATGGGCAAACTATATCATAGCGGTCAATCAATAAATGCATTATCCATTAAGTAACCCTTGTTTTAATTGAATTGGACAAGGAGGGTGATCTTGATAGAAAACATTACCTCATAGACTTGGTTTTCCTTGCGCACATCAGTATATTACCAAAATATTCCTCTCTTTCATGGCCTTGGATGGTAGCATAGACAAATTGTAGCCTTGATCTCACCTCTTAGATATTCCATTGTTTGATGGTAAGTAAACAAGGTAATGGCATAAACATCAAAATTCACTGAGAATGGCATGTATTCTTATATTGACAAATGACAGTTTGAAAGCTGGGCATACGTTGATTCAAGTTTCTGTCAATGCAAATTCCAACATGCTTGTGGCTAATTGCTAATGGATCTTCCACTATTCTTTCTAGGTTCCAACCATTTATGCAAATCACCATATTAATAGTTGATCTAGGAGGATATTGGTGGCCATGCACGTATTCCTCTTGGACCCCCACCATTGTTTCTTTCAGTTTTCCAGTTTCCTTAATTGTAGCACAATTTACTATTTTTGGCAGTTTTCGGGTCCTAATCTTTCGGAGCTGTTTTGAGGCCCTAAACGACGTTTTTTTGGCATAGAATGGTCGAGAAAATATGAGTCCGTTCTAGACTTCATATTTTTCATTTATGGATGTAGTCCTTAAACAGATCTTTCTAACGATATATCATGCGTGTCAAACGGAGGTAGTATGCTAAAGTTACAACCCCAGGAAATTGATGTACCAAGTTACCCAACGGGGCCCACATTAAGACATTTCACCTCCTAGGGTTAGGTTTTTGGATGTGTAGGGTTTCCATTGTTTCTCAATAATATATAGGCCTTTGAGCCTCATTTTAACAGAGAGTTCAGAGGCATGTAGCCGCCACATCTCTTCTCAGAGATAAGCTACCAGCACTCTAGCTAATTTATTTCCATTCTGTATGTAAACAAGTTTCAGTTATTGATTAATGAAATGAAGTGTTATTTCCATTGCATATTTGTTTCTATGGTTGTTTGTGTATTCTGTTGCGTTCCTGCATAAATCCGGATCAGTGGTATCAGAGCAATATGCTCTTTCTTGATCCTTCTTTGCATGTCTCCAACAAGGGCGGGGTATAAAGAGTTAGGGCTCGATCTGGTTGAACCTTTGCAAGATCAGCCTCGCAAATCCCGATGGCCACCCATGGGGGATGAAAAGAAAGATGAGGGTGCAGAAAATCCTATAAAAATGTTGCTTGAGGAGGCCCTTGAAAAACAAAGGAATGCAATGATGGATAACTTCGCCCAGATCCTTCAACGACTTCCCACTGGTGGCGCATCTGCATCTAGCAGCCACTCTGGAGGTGCAACCCCTTTTAAGGTACAAGTAAACTTTGACATTCCCATATTTGATGGTCGAATAGATGCAGACGCCGTAGATAAATGGTTGAATCTATTAGAAGGATATTTCTTGGTTCATGACTTTTCTGACCAGGAAAATATTACTTTTTCTCTACTCAAAGCCGCCCCCCATGTCAAGGACTGGTGGGAAACCTACTGTGAGAGAAAGGATGAGGAGGAACCCTCTCTGTTCTCAGCCGTACCCACTTGAAATTATTTCCAAGATGCCATAAAGGGACAATATTATTCAGTGGGAAGCTAAGAGGAAAAGTACATCCAATGGACTATGCTACAGAAGCAAAGAGATCAAGATGTGCATGAGCTGACGAATCTGTTCCATACCCTGCGCACCAAGTTGGGTATCAAATATTCAGAGAAACATTTGGTGCTGAAGTACCGCAGTTGTCTGCATAGATACATTCAGGATGAAATGGAGTTCCTCGATATCTCCTCGCTTGGTAGGGCATATCGGTACGCTGCCAAAATTGAGCAAAAATTCAAACAGAAAAAGCGAGACTTTGGATCTGCGAATGAGAAGTAAGGGAAAGGTGCCCCCAGACTGCAAAACTAAGGACACAGCTAAGGCATGGTGACTCAAGAAAACTTGCCAAATCCGCAAGCAAAGAGAAACACTGCAAAGTTGAAGAAGGAAGCGGGAAAGTGGTGTGATTTCCATAAGAGCCCCACTCACAACACAATTGACTGTCGGGCTAAGCAGTCACTAGTGGCTGAGATAAAGGCTTCTGAATCAGATGCATAATTTGACACTGAATCAGAACCCAAGAAGGGGAATGACAGAGGGAATGAGATTATCGATGCAGAGCCCAATGCCACTGTTGCCACCATGAAGATCCAAAAGGATGAACTAGAATATTCATAGGAGGAGGAGTGTCTTTTCCACTCCTAGATGTGGGTAAAGGGTTCCCCGCTACAGTTCATTGTCGATAGTGGGAGCCAAAAGAACCTGATTTCAGCAAAGGTCGTGAAGCGGTTGGGTTTTTCGACCACAGCACACCCGCAGCCATACACCATTGGGTGGCTTCACCAAGGATGAGATCTCCGTGTCAACCAGTAGTGTCGACTTCCCTATAGCATCAAGCCCGTCACTGATGAGGTATTATGTGATATTTCTCCTCTTGATGTTTGTGATGTATTGTTAGGTCAACCATACTTATGGAAGTGACATGCTGTGTATGAGTCCCAACCTTGCACTATTATTATTACATTGGGAAATAATTTGTACAGAATACCAGAGGTACCATCCCCTGCCGCTATCTCTTTGGTTACTGCAAAACAATGCAGTAAGCTCATTTCCAAAACCAGGAAGTTTGTTTTCTTGATGATCCGCCCTCATGGAAAGAAGAAGATCGTTGCCACAACCTCCAGACAGGGCCGCTCCACATGACAAAAACAAATGGACAAGGTCGTGGAGGAGTACCAAGACATATTCACCTCACCCACTGGGGGGCCTCTCCACTGTCAGGTCAAGCACCCCATCGATCTAACCCCAGGTGCACCACTACCCAATGGACCGATCTATTGCCGTTTTGTTCTGGAGAATGATGAAATGAAGAGGCAAATTCAGGAGCTGCTGTAGAAGGGTCACATCCGGCCAAGTTCATCATCCTGTGGGAGCTCGATCATGTTGGTACAGAAGAAGGATGGGACTTGGAGACTCTGTATTGACTATCGAGCGCTGAACAAGATCACTGTCCAGAATAGGTACCCGATCCCATGGATTGATGACCTCCTGGACCAGTTTAAAGGGGCAAAATATTTTAGCAAGATTGACTTAAAGTCCGGGTATCACTAGGTACCGATCAAACCGACTAATGTGTGGAAGACTACCTTCAAATCCAAGGAGGGCCTTTTCGAATGGTTGGTCATGCCTTTTGGGCTGATGAATGCTCCTGCAACCTTCATGAGACTGATGGATGACATCTTGTGGCCATTCAACAACTCATTTGTATTAGTGTACTTAGATGACATCCTGATATTCATCCAAACTCAGGAAGAGCACCTCCACCACATCCGACAGGTCCTCCAAACATTGTGGCAGCACAAGTTGTGTGCTAATTTGGACAAATGCACTTTTGGCATGACCCAGGTTTAGTATCTGGGATACATTATTGATGACTGTGGGGTACATGTGGATCCAACCAAGATCCAAGTCATTAGGGATTGGCCAGCCCCAACTACTCTAACAGAGCTTCGTGGCTTTCTGGGCCTTGCTAATTTCTACCGTAGGTTTGTGTTGGGATTCTCTCATATCACTTGGCCCTTGAGTCAAGTCACCAAGGGAGGAGTGAAAGAAAAATTCTTTTGGTCAGAAACTCAACATAAGGCATTTGCAGAATTGAAACATCGCCTATGTTGTGCCCCAGTGCTCACATTACCAGACTTGCAACAACCATTTGAGATCGAGACAGATGCCTCTGACTATGCTATTGGGGCAGTCCTTACTCAATAAGGGCATCCAGTGGCATATCACAATGAGACACTATACGACACTGTCCACAAATATCCCACTTATGACAAAGAGATGTATTCCATTGTACAGGCTTGTCGACAATGGAAGCATTGCATTTTGGGGAAGGAAACGATCATCCACACAGACCACCGACCCCTGCAGTTCATGCAGACACAAGGGAAGTTACAGAAGGATCACCATCAGAAGTGGTCCACATATCTACAACAGTTTCATTTGAACATCAAGTACAAGAAGGGAAGCACCAATAATGTTGCAGACTTCCTCAGCCTACCACCAATTGTGGCGATAACGACCGTGCTCAACTCTTGTGGGAATGAGACTTCTGATTGGCCACTTCTCTACAAGAGCGATCCAAAATTTAGCCACACATACCAGACACTCTTGGAGGGAAACCAAGTTCCAAAATTTCACCTCCAGGATATACTACTGTGTCATATGGGACACCTTTGTGTTCCTTCAAGCGAGTGTGCCAAGATGATTTGGGAAGCACACTACACTCAGGTCGCTGGGCATTTTGGGGTTGAGAAAATAGTGGCAATATTGCAGAAGTATTTCTATTGGCCGAACCTTCGATGGGACGTCGGGAAGTACATCCGATCCTGCACTGCCTGCGCCATTGCCAAACCATCCATCAAGAAGAAAGGCCTCTATACTCCGTTGCCTACCCCTAGTCGACCTTGGGAATCCATCTCCATGGATTACATGTCAGGCCTTCCTTCTACTAAGCATGGCAATGACTGTGTGTTTGTGTTCGTTGACATATTCTCAAAGATGGCCATAATGGCGGCCCGCAAGAAGAATATCACAGCAGAAGCCACTGCTAAACTCTTCTTTGAATGAGTGTGGGTACACTTTGGGATCCCATAGTCTATAATATCTGACCGGGACAGCAGGTTCCTTAGTACATTCTAGTCTAGCCTATGGTCAATGCTAGACACCAAGCTCACAAAGTCCATAGCTTTCCATCCCCAGACTGATGGCCAGACAGAGGTCGTCAACAGGATGATTGTACACATTTTGCGCATGTACAACTCAAATCATCCACGCACATGGGATGAGATCCTCCCCTATGTATAACATAGCTATAACCAGGCCCTCCACAGCTCAACCAACCACAGCCCCTTTTAGGTGGGCTTGGGATTCCAGCCACTATGTCCCATTGATGTAGCCATGCCATTTGCAGCTACTCAGGATGATTCAGCTCATATCCAGTCTGAAGTTTCCAAGGAAAACAACTTCATTGAGCGCATTCAGCACATTCACCAATAGGTTCATGACATATTGGATAGATCCAATGCTAAGTACAAGCAGCGACATGATCAACATCGGGTGCAACACAACTTCCAGGTAGGAAACAAAGTGTGGCTACATTTGTAGAAGGAGCGCCTCGCTGGACCCCACCGCAAGCTTCGCCCACTCTGATATGGGCCATACACCATCACCAAGGCTGTCGGGGACAATTCCTTCGAGCTTAATATTCCACCATTCCTTGGTCTTCACCCAATGTTCAATGTGGATTGCCTTCGGCCCTACTTTCCTCCTCTGCTAGACACATCAGACATGGCAGAACAACTCACACCAATAGAGTTAAACCCCAACTGCATGGAACAAGCCACAGCTAATCGGATTATGGACACACAGATCAAGAACACCCGCCAGCAGAATATCCAGCTATATCGAGTTGTCAAAGCAGGCCAACTCCTTCACCAAGGAAAGTGGCTCACTAGGGACCAAGTTCAACAGAATTTTCCTCATCTCATGGAGGAACTCAACGCAATGGGGACCATTGCTTCCTAAGGGGGGAGGAATGATCCAGGAGGATATTGGTGGCCACCCACCTATTCCTCTTGGACCCCCACCATTATTTCTTTCAGTTTTCCAGTTTCCTTAATTGTAGAACAATTTACTGTTTTTGGCAGTTTTCGGGTCCTAAACTTTCAGAGCCGTTTTGAGGCCCTAAACGATGTTTTTTTGGCATCGAATGGTCGGGCAAATATGAGTTCGTTTTGGACTCAATATTTGTTGCTTTTGGATGTAGTCCTTAAATAGATATTTCTAACGATATATCATGCGCGTCAAATGGAGGTAGTATGCTAAAGTTACAACCTTGGGAAATTGATGTACCAAGTTACCCAATGGGGCCCACATTAAGGCGTTTCACCTCCTAGGGTTAGGTTTTTGGATGTGTAGGGTTTCCATTGTTTCTCAATAATATATAGGCCTTTGAGCCTCATTGTAATAGAGATTTTAGAGGCATGTAGACACCACATCTCTTCTCAGAGATAAGCTACCAGCACTCTAGCCAGTTTATTTCCATTCTGTATGTAAACAAGTTTCAGTTATTGATTAATGAAATGAAGTGTTATTTTCGCTGCATATTTGTTTCTATGGTTGTTTGTGTATTCTGTTGTGTTCCTGCATAAATCCAGATCAATAGTTGACCTAATAAATTTAGTCTCTTCAATATCCTTTCTCTCAAACCTGAAAACACCATATACACCTAGACCATCATTCTGGTATTAGAAATATCAAGTGGTTGTGGAAGGCCATAAAATTACCATTACTTATTTGTAAAGATATCACATGTTAATGGATAAACATTGAAAATACCTCATAATTTGTGACCATAGAAGAAACCTCTCGTGATCAGGTAGCTTCAGATAAGTCTGATCAACAATGTTAACTTCCATCAACCTTAGGATCCCTTTATAGATAAAACATCAAGCAGGTCTGGTGACAATATAATTGAATAGGTTCTCTCTGGTTTACTGGTATCAATTAAGTACCTATTTGATATTCCCATTCTTGGTTCCAACTAACTAACCTTACACGACACTGCATAGACAAACCACTTATTGGTGTAGTGATAGCCTTTCTCATATGTATGTTGATGAATCTCTGAGGCCACCATTGCCTGAAATGCAGATTCGAGTATATAATTATGCATTTTTCTCTATTTAAGTTGATACAAAACTCTTTACATACGACCTAAAAAAAATCAACAGTTGAAAATGCAAATTGCTAAATTATCAACAACTTTACTGGGATTTCAGATGAAGAGAATGGCTTAGCCATCAGATGTTTTGAATAAAAGTTAAAACTGTTCCTGCCAGTATCTCGAGATAGAATGTACATTTAGTTTCAAAAAATAGACCCCAAAGTATAACTGTAGTCTGTCAAGTTAACAAGCTATTACAATGACAAACTAATCATTTGTCATTGTAATATCCAGTGACCAAGACTGTTGTTAAGCCCTTCCTTTTCTATTGATAAGCCAAATTATGTTAAAATCCATCGACTGACATATTTAAACTAAGAAGAATTCACAGAGGATTTTGAGATTTGTATGTTACCTCTTTTCCTAGTTGGTGACTTGAATGCCTGTTGAGGTGAATAGAATTTGTTCACGGAACCTATGAAACTCGTTGGATGAAATAGTGGGAAATTATCAAGTCGTTGTAGCGGCCAAGTGCAATAAAATACCATAACATCGACGCCTCTAGAGCAGTGTTGGTTTAGACTTATTTTGGCTCTATTAAGATGATGTATCAAGCTAATTTTCCTTCCTGAAAACCCTAGCTACGTACACAATAGCATAGTTTCCTTCCACAAATGAAATTGACAGACTATAACTCCCGCCAGGTTGAGTCCGGTCGTTCAATCCAACTAAATAATAGAATTTGAGTCCACCAATGAATATGCCATTTGGGAATACCTGCCATTTAAAGTGAAATTGCTAAATTTTTTCAAGTGCTTGCACCAAATATCCATGGTTCTATTCTGTTTTTGTTTTCATTGACTACATTCCTGGTATCCTTGAGCAAATGATCCCAACCTTTGAGAATGGTTGTTGTTGAGCATCTCAAATCAAGCAGGAGAGAGCTTGGTTATATTTAGGAGAAGTTGGAATGGGGAAAAGAAATGATCTTGTTTCAACAAGTGTTCCTTGAGGAAATATGTGAGGAGGTTTTGCAGTTTAGACTGGAAGAGAACACCAAAGCTTAGAATAGACTGGAAACAATTTGGGCTATTATTCATTGCAGTGGTCCATCCTATTGACCTAAGGAATTTTGGGACATGGGAGAAGGTAATACAACTTGATTTTCAACTTGTCTGTTTTTTTTAGGAACATTTGAGCCCTTGAAACTGCATTTCCTTACTGATCTGGGTGGAAACCCTATGACCGCACTTCCTATGAAAATGTATCTAATATTTTGAGACTGCATTTCCTCACTGCTCTGGGTGGAAACCCTCCTAACTTCATAAAGTTGTGAGACTACCTCTGCTACAATGGATGGTCATAGGCATATAAGTCATATTTCATTTAAAATAAAAAAAATTGCATGGTAATAAGAAGGATGGTGCACAAGACTGCTAGTGCAAAAATTAATAAGCAGCAACATGGAAAAACATTGGCGCAACTATGATTGCACAACACATAGGTTTTTATCCAAAATTCACTAAAAATTTATCAATTCATAGTAAATCGATAAACTTACCAGGGATTTTGTAAGAAAAAAAGGTGGTGTTGACGCCAAAGGTGCAGAATTTGTGGCCTGCCTCTTTAAAAGTCTCCAGGGTCTCTCCAATGCTGCTTTATCCATGGCAGCTATGGCAATTAAATAGAGAAATTGTAAACTCTCAACAATGGTTAATATCGACCCCAATCTCCTCAACGGGTATTACCAATATCCATATCCATAACCCACCAAACCCTCCAATGTTTGGCGCCAAAAGATAGGCTATTTGACATGAACTAGCAGGTTGAGCAGTAATCGAAATTGAAGGATGGCGGTTAAGGAAAATCAACGATCGACCATGAATGTCGTTGTCGTAGAGGTGAGTGCACAGTTGTTTGGTAAACTAGTTGGGTCGAGCTGCACATGAAAATAGATTTTTTCTATTTCTTTATATATATATTTTATTATTTTTATTATTTTATTTTGAAAATAGCTTTTTTTCGTTTATATATATATATTATTTTATTTCATAAACTATGTTGTTTTGTTTTGTTTTGTTTTGTTTTAATTATTTTATTATATAAAAAAAATTGGTTTTTTTTTATATTTTTTGTTTTATTGTGTGGACTAGGTTAAACGAAATATATATATATATATATATATATAATTATTATTTTATTTCATAAACTATGTTGATTTGTTTGGTTTTGTTTTATTTTAATTATTTTATTATATAAAAAAAAATTGGTTTTTTTTAATATTTTTTGCTTTATTGTGTGGACTAGGTTAAACGAACAATGAATCAGGTAAGTAGTAATGTTTGGTAGAGAGGTGGGATGTGGGACTAGGTAAAGACTATGGGGCAGGTAGTAATCCTATGTGTATGGTAGACTTGTTGTAATGGTTGGTCTTCTAGTAGTATGGTATACTGGGTAAAGCCAATTGGTATGGGTTAGACTGCTCAACTAATTATTATAATCTACTAGCCCATTCCTAGTTGGGTGTAATCCATGCATATCAAATCTATATTGTAATTCTATTTAATTGGAGGTTTCTTTCACTCCTACCATGTAATGTCCCGTGCCCCAATGAGTTCCCTCAACATCTGTACTCCCCGGCCTCTAGTTGTACTCCCCAATTCCTCTATTTTAATGGTTCACTCCGAGCAATCAATCTACTAGCACCCTCTTGGTAAAGATATTGGCTATTCCTCGTAGCATAACTTCCTTTCTATCATGAACCAACTAGCTCTTGGCTGCCCTACCTTAAGAATCTACCCGTCAAGGAATGTCATTTGAAAGCGAAACCAGGAAACAAGGCAGAATGGGACCTATAACTGACTGATTATCTCCTTCTCAAAGAAAGTAATATATAAGGTGTTGCTGCCGCAACTTTTCTCCCCGACTTTATGTCACTTAAACCCGGGGACCCCTTCTCATCTTTGTTTTCTTGGATTGATTGTCAAAGGCCTGGCACCCTCGAGCGTATCTGTTTGTTTTTGTTTGAAGTTGAATGCCCGCTTTTTGAATTTCCGTGTCTTTTTTCAATTTGAATCGTGTTTGGTTTGTTCACTACCCGTATAATGTTGATATTTGCCTTAGCAAGAAAGTTGATTTTTGATTTTGATCCTTCACACTGCTGATCGGACCTCTTTCTAAAGTTTCTGAGCCTCACATCACCCGCCGTTGCGGCTCCCTGACCAAACCTTCCGCCCGATTGAGGTTTCACCCGACGCCCGATTCGCTGTGTAAATCGGTGGCTATAGTTTTTGGACTCGCCCGCCGTTGCGGGCAGAGGGTAGGAGTTGACCTCCGATTCGCTTGTCACCCGACACCCGACTTGCCGACTGCCACCCGAACCTTTTACTTTACCTCGTCGCCCTCCACCGACTCGCGTCCCGTCCGCCGTTGCGGGTGACAGAACCTTCTAGCCCCCGATACCTTCCGCCCGGCATCCGACTACCTTGTCGCTCGTTTGGTCCCTCGCCCGTTTCTTTACCCCCTCCGCCATTGTGGCTCCTGCAGCCTTGTCCCATCCGATCCAGTGACCGCCCGTCCGCCGATTTGGTGTCGCCGTGAAGCTCTCGCCCGGATAAACCAAGCTAGTTCCCTGTGGATTTATCTTATGCTCTGAAATTTGAAATGCTTAATACCTCAATTTAGTGGATAATGCACTCAAGTGTCTGCAGAAAAAACCCCATGGATCACCGAAGCAACTTAGATCGAAGAAAGGACAAAATAGATGAACGACAAAGGCACCAAGGAAGCAGTCACGGCGGTTACGTTCAGAA
>LPNX011214919.1:174356-209731 GCA_001517045.1 Pseudotsuga menziesii | reverse complement strand
CATAAAGATAGTTGATGGCATATTGTTATTATTATGCAAAATATAAATTGTATTGAATAAATGTTAATGGTGTTAAAGGTACACATGTATAAACACTAACATTTTATTAACTGTGGACACATGTTTACATTTGGAACATCATGTAAGTAGGAAAATAGTTGCATGGTTACATCAACCGGTGGAAGTTGAATGGTTACAATTAAAACACCATAGTAGAATTTCATATTTGCAGAATATGATGGCAATGACATAAATGTTGTTGAGGTGTACGACTAATTATAACCAAAAACAAATTGATTTGGATTGGGCATATTGGATCATACTTAGGAAGAACTAATGGTTCTCAAGATCTGGTCCATCAAGAAAAATGTGAGAAAATCTATTTGGACAAGACCTCTGATGTTTCTCCTATATGTATGCACATCACTAGAATACGACTTTGGGTCCTAAATAGATGTACTATAAGGAAGAATTATATTTTGTTATTGTTAATCTAGTATTGCTATCATCATCGTTCAAGAATTAATAGATCTGGAAATGGTGATTTTATGGTTATACATAACAGCAAGTGACCAGAGAAGTGAATGGTAATTAAAAGTAAGATCCTATATTGTGTAAAGTGAATGTGATTTGATGCATAAGGAGTTGCTAGTTAATGTGTGAATGTTTTTATGAGTAAACTCCATTAACCTTACTAAATGGATACTAAGGGAAGGAGGATCTGAATCTTAAGCTTTGTTGTGAATAGATTCAGGTTAGTTTCTTTGATACAACTATTTAATGTATCATTTACATATAATTATTGGCATTCAAGTAAGTCATAAGGATTAGGTTGTGTGCACAAAGACTATTGCTCTTTTCGTTACAACAACATTCTCTAAAGTTAATTTTTTTTCAAATAAGGAAAGACAAAAATAAAATGATGAAACTAGAATACTTATGAACTGGGACTAAAAGTATAGCTAAGTTATTGTGGATAGTAAAATGCATTGTATATAGAATCAATGAGGATTATTAGTTGTATAGAAAGAGTGCATTGGTATAAAGACTCTTATTGTATTTCCTCATGTACAAGAATTGTTGTAAAATATGACTTCAGGAACTAAGATGGAAAATGATGGTAAGTAGTTATTTTGAAAATTTATGATATCAATGATACAATATGGTAACTAACCATATATGGAGCTATTGTAGGCATAAGAACTTTGGCCATGAAAAGAAATAGGGCTCCATGACCGAAGAAGTTAAAGGAGATGAGGGAAATATCATGTGCATATGATTGTTATCCATAAGAAATGTGGTGATAAAGAAAGTGTACAAGAGGTACATGCTTTTCCCCCACAGGAGGCTAGGAACCAATATGCATTCCATGGATGCCGAGGTGTAAGACATTCTGGTTAATATTATTTCCACATGCATTGACGTCGCGTGAGGGGACTGTCATGAGAGTGGGGGCTCTATGAAGATAATAACCTCTAGTTATTATGTGTATGGGAAAGGAAGCGCCTGAGCTTGGTGAAGCACCCTGAATAGCACAAGTAGGAGATACACCTGAATAAGGGTATCGTCCTCGTGTTGGGTAGCTTGGAATCAGTACTGAGAGTATTGTTGGAACTTGGAGTGCTTGCTTAGGTAGACGACACGAGAAGAGACTAAAACTAGCTTTCAAAGTACTGGAAAAGGTAAATGTGTTGTAAGTAGATGGATTCCTATGAGGAAACATGTTTATCTATTGGTGAATAAAGTAAAATGGAGTATTATGCTCATAATTATAGTGTTTGATTTTGGGTTATACATTATGGTCGATATTCATATTAATAGCGAGGAAGATGTATGTTATGCCTCAGGTTAGGGACCTAAAAACACTTGATGATATCCTCTTAATATAAAGAAGTAAGATATGTATGGCAAGCCTAGTGGAGAGGTTTGTCTCCTGAAGATTTCGATAAAGAATGACACTCTAAAGGGTCAAGTNCACGTGACAAACATTGGTGTATTGATCTGTGATCTGTTTGTGTGAAGCGGCTATTCTTGGTGTTCGGTCCTTTGGGAGTACCCTGTGTACCCTAACATCAAGTAAAAACAATATTTTTTTTTTCGTATGCATCCTTCTGTTGACATTTGGAGTATGTACGATTATGACGAGGTTCTAGATAGGCCTTGTGATATCTTGCAAAGAACATGTTAAAGAACAACAAAACCTGGATTATGTTCATAAACAATGTGAAAGCAAGCAATGAATACGTGAAGGAGAAGAAAGGACAAGTTTTGACAAACATGTAACACCGAGGACGGTGTTAATTTCAAGGGAGAAGGATGTTACATCCCCTTTCTACACTCACTAAAAAACACAGACTGTAAGTAAAACGACACTGTAAGTACCTACCCCTAACCTTATAAAAGTATTCGATGAAATGGTAGGGTTAGAACACTGAAAACATGGCACGACTAAGAATGATGTGGGGATGAATCCACTAGGGGGAAAGGAAAGACAATGAGTGGAGACTTGGGAATTGGAAGAAGTATAACATTTTCCTTGCGACCTAAGCGATTTGGTGTCATCCTAAGTTGAAGTAAATTAATTTACTTTTTGGGGCTTTGAGGACAATTCTTACCTAATACTTATTTGAGGCATGAAATGCCAAGGAGTCCTCCCTATCATTTATAATAAGAAACTTAATGTTTCTCTTGAAAGGAATATATTATAGTCATCTTAAATTAATTAAAGATGATATGTTTATAGAAGTCATCGGCATGACTAATTTCTCGCAGAGGTTCCAAGAAAGTGTTTACTTTTAGTGAAGTAACCTACTTTTATAAGTATAGATACAAACTATACTTTAGATACATGAATACATGCACAAACTATAATACGAATTTTCATTTAAAACATACAAAGGTATACATATATAATTATATTCATTATATCATGATCCATTAATCCTATGATAGGATTCCAGTTACGAGGAAATGGTTTTATTAACAATTATATCAAACCAATTATAAGTATATTTCACATAATGGAGTTAAAAAGAAGCATAGGATTCCAATTACAGGGAAATGGTTTTATTAACAATTATATTAAACAAATTATAAATATGTTTCACATGATGGAGTTAAAAAGAAGCATATGATTCCAGTTACAAGGAAATGGTTTTATTAACAATTATATTAAAGCAATTATAAGTATGTTTCACATAATGGATTTAAAAAGAAGCATAGGATTCTATTTACGAGGAAATGGTTTTTTTTCACAAATGAATCTATATTAAACCAATTATAAATATGCTTCACTTAAGAGAGTTAAAAAGAACTACCAAGTTATGTAGGTGCATTTATTTGTATCGAAAGATAACTACTAAGGGCAGTTACGGATTTTTGAACTCAAGTTGTTTATTTTTTTGGGCAAAAGATTAAATGGAAAATCAGTATGATGTTTTGAATGGCCATTTGTCACTTAAAGAGGATGTCTAATCTTTTAGTGGGTGGTTATTTTAATTGAGTCTCTCCTTGATAAACGAAATGGGGTGTGAGCCTTTGGGGAGGGGGAAATGCTCGTACTACTGCGTTGATGGAGGTTTTTATTGCTACGTGATGGATGCTTCTAGGGGGCGTTGAAAAATGCTTGCATCGTTGCGTGGATGGAGGATGATATTGCCTCGTTGATGGATTCCTTTGTTGCGGCTTTGAGGAAGGAGATGGGTGTGAACCTTTTTGGGGTGAATATGTTTTAGAATCATCTAGGGGTATTTGAGGGCTGTTGGGAACGAAGGTAGGAGGGGGAAAGAATTGGTAAGCCTGCGATAATGGATAACGAGTCATTTCTTGCAGGCGATACACAAATAGGAGGAGACCATCGAAGGAGGGGGAGATAGACCTCACCAACTTCAAAAGTGTATGGTATCACTGTACTGGTTTGGATAACGTGTGCTTTAGTGTTTTTTTTTAAAAGTCATTTGAAATCTTGATTATGACTGCATGATCCTTTTGTGTGTTATATCTGTAACTCGATTAGGGCAATATCTTACTTGAAACTACTTGTGGAGACTCTGCTGCATGGTTAGATACGGACCAAGCTTTGCATGTTCTCTGAACCCTTGAATGCGATATATGCAATTCTTCAATGTTTTACTGTTGAACCCCTTTATCACTGCGATTTGATGTGAGGAACCTCTACGCTTAGATCTAGACCAAAGTCCTTATACCTTTACTGTGTGAGTGCGATTTTTCTGAATTGCATTTTTAACTTCTACCCGTTTCTGAATACGGCTTGGGTCTAGCACGTGGCTCATTAAATTTGTTGCTGGTGACTATCCCTTCGATCATGAAAGAATCCAGTATATAATTTTTTTTGAAGCCTTCTGTGTGTCCTTGTTAAACCTGAAGAGAACGTTTTGGATTCGACAGACTCTTTTCGTGAACTACGCCAAGATCTGTTAACACGGACGATTTAAAGTACATTGCCGGTGTATACGTTTTGTTTTCTTTGAATCCTTTTGTGTGTTCTCAGTAAAACTGAAGAGCACGTTTTGAAGTTGACAGTGTCCTTTGGGACTAGGGCAATATCTGTTGTCTCGGATGGGCGACGGCGGTCACACTGTCCGCGGATCTGTTCCAAAGAGCGATCTGACGGCGGACAGTGCGACCGCCGTCGCATTAAATGCTGCATAGCATAAGGAGTATTGCTCGCCGTCTCGGATGATCTAATGTTCATTGGGTTTTGCGTCTTGTCAATGCTATAATTTATGATGAGTGCTGAGCCTTTGTGTAAATCAGATCTGCAATATATATATATATATATATATATATTATAAGGACTCATATCTACAGTGATTCAGATCCAGATTGGTAATGTAACCCTCTGCTTGTGTTATATGAAGCTGAACCTATTGAAATACAATCGGTTTCAATATGACTTAGATCGTAGTTTGATTGGATATGAAATCATATATATTATACATGGAAATCATGACATCTAGGTGCTTGTGATTGAGTTCTTGTAAGAAAATATGAAGAAAGAAATGATGATCTAGGTTTACATGCATTCTGAATGATAAACGCGCTGGTATAAGCATAGATTGTGATCTTTGTTTGTTCATTTGGTTATAAACCTTTTGCCTTCACGGATTTATGATTAGAGATAGATGTCTTTTCTAAGTGTAACCTTTGTCTTCCTTCCTCATACTAAATGATACTTATAGGGTAGTAGGGTTTAGATCCATGGTATGAACGATAAGTTATCAAGTCAAATTATATAAACCTTGTTTTTTTTACTTAGAGAAAAGTATTGTAAACGGAATGTGGAAGAGTCGATTAAGTGCTAATTATTTGTCGTGTTATGTGAATTAAGTGTAATCCCATGACTTGAGGGACTTGGAAGGAGGTTATCTCCATGATAATTTTATCCTAGTGGATCTGTCACCGAGCTTAGATGTGGCTCTAGGAGGGAAAACCTATGCCACATATAGCCAAATGGTTGGGAGGAAAGGTCGTGGGATGTTTTAATTCCCCCAAGTTAAAGTATTTTTAAAGAAGTATCTAAAATGATTAACTTTAGAGACATAAATGATCTTATGCTTACCTGGTTATGGCACTGATTTCTATATCGATTGTTGGATGCAGAACCCATGACACATGATGGAAGGACATCACGATGGATAGAAAGATAGTATAAAGTAATCAATTTGTTTTCAAGCATACCTGTTTTAAATAGTTTACTTATAGTTAATTTTGGTTATGATTATAATGGGTTAAGGAAATGTGTACTCTTGAATGATAATGGGCTAATGTATAGTACTAACACATGTGATGAGCTACTTGACCTCAAGGGTTGTTGAAGGGTTGCGTGAGGCATAGAGATAATTTCCTAAAGACGTCGAAGAATAAAAGTGATATATAAATGTGCATATATGTTACTTAGTTGGTTTTATCTTTATGGTATATCTAACTTGTTGTTGTTTCACTCAGGAACACCTTTTGGGGTGGTGTCCCAGAGTACAGGTATAAGCATGGTAGTGTGTTAGGAAGGATTCCATCGACAATTAAAGCAAATGGGTGAATGTGTAATCATTACCCCATTCACATGATAGTCTAGCGAATGGTATAATGGTTGTATCTCATATAAGTTATTTATGTAAACCAGCTTTGAAGTAATTTTATTCGGTAGACATTTATGATTAAATGAAAATGACAACAATGTTTTCTCAAAGGACTAACGTAGTTGACTTGTTTCTAGTAAAACAAAACTTTTATCCCATTTTTCTGAGAACTTACATGGTGGAATTACGGGTTCGTTACAAGAGGGTGCACGATCCTCTCATGGTTTGCTAAGATCTATCCCTGCATAAGTTAATTGAATTTTGAAATTGTTTAGTTCTCTCACTAAATAAGTGAATTTTACATTGTTCAATTTCATTGTCTTTCGACGAAAAAAAATGAATTAGAAAATTTTAAACAAATGTAGTATCCAAGAAGATTTGTTTTTAAAGAACCAAACTTAGATGTTATGAATGCTGAAGGAAATTCGCAATATGAGGGGTATGCATGAGAATGTGTCTTCCAAATATACGGGTGGGTCCAAAAAATATTTCACTAAAGACGTATGTTCTTCTTTCATGTTCAAATAAAAATAACTTTAAATCATTTGCAAATTTATTGTTCAATTGTTTTCATCCTTCTTGAATTGAATTTAACTCTTTGTAATTTATACACCATCTTATTAGATTTCCTTAAGGAATATTTTATTGCAACCACACTTTCAAGTGTAGTTGCAATAAAATATTCCTCATGGAAATATGATAAGAGGGTGTATAAATTACAAAGAGTAAACTGCATCATTTAGAAGATCAAAATGATTATCATCATGTTGTCTGATGTATATAATTTAAAATTAAATGCGATTCTCTATTTGATGCAACCTATGACACCCATTGCAAAAACCTTAATATAAAATCCATTGACACAAGTTATGTTAACATATAATCCAATCTTTGTGTGTGCTTGCAATCAATTCTATGTTTATAAAAAATATTAAATTCATATAAGCACTATCTAAATAAAATGCTTCACTTTTAAATAAAAATAACTTTACTTAAATAAATTTATTGTTCAATTGTTTTCATGATTCATGAATTGAATTTAAACTCTTTGTAATGTATACACCATCATATGATATTGCCTTGGGGAATATTTTATTGCAACTCCACTTGAAAGTGTGGTTGCAATAAAATATTTCTTAAAGCAATATGATAAGATGGTGTATAAATTACAAAGAGTTTTGCATCATTTACAAGATCAAAATGATTATCATCATGGTGTTTTATGCATATAATTTACAATTATGTGAGTGTGTATTTGATGCAACCTATGGCATCCATTGCACAAACTTTAATATAAAATCCATTGGTCCACAAGTTACGTTACCATAGAATGAACAATATTTCTATATGCTCGCAATCAATTCTCTTTTCGTAAAAAAAAACTTCATATAAGCGTGATAACAAAAAACATAACTTCATAAACTATAATATATTGATGAAATAATGATAATTGTTTAATATCTACATGAAAATTTTAACTATAGATTTACATTTTGTTTTACTTATCATATTGCCATTGTTAGTTAAAAAATGAGCAAATAAATTATACAAGCTTGAATAGCATTTATTTTAAGTTTATCATATTGCCATTGTTTGTTAAGAAATTAACAAATAAATACAAGGTTGAATAACGTTTTATTTTACTTGTCATACTCTCATTGTTTGCTAAAAAATAGGAAATATTTATACATGCTTGAATATTCTCTAAATGTATTGGTTTTCATATCTTTACAATGATCTCTTACATCTCATATTCAAGGCTAATGAAATCTTGAATTTGTAATAGTTTTTTATTTTCTTTGAGATCATCATTTTCATCAATGCTTAAAGCCATATAATTCCTATTCATTTGTAGATGATTATTGACGATTGATTAAGTTCAATCAAGTGCATCACTTGTAAGTTAGTTTTTCACCAAAAAGATAAATAAATTTAAACATGCAATATATTCAATAAAAACATTTTTTTATAAATTATTCATGATCTTATTTAGAGTGTACAAAGCCTTGAACAAAATTCTACAAAGGATTTCAATTTATTCTACATATACTATATTTCATTGATCATTGTACACACAACTATTGAAGTTATGTGAGTTGTTATGAACAATTAGTTTCTATATTAAATACAAATTGCACAATGTTAATTATCATCATTATAGGAGGTCTATGGAAATGTTTTTGTATGTTCATTAATATGAGTGATAACCAATTTTGTTTAATTAAATTTGAAAAACTTAAATAATTTCCATCAATGCACAATATAAAATATCAACATATTGTATACACCATGTAATGTGTAACATAGAATATTCAATGTGTAACATAGAACATGTAATGTGTAACATTAAACATGAAATATTAGTATGTAATAGGATATATATAAATTATGAATTTGAACACTATGAAAATGAATATATGAATATGAATTTAAAATCATATTAAAATTGATGAAATGAGAGGTAGGGGTATGTAATATCCCTCTTGCATACTGTAAATAATTGTAAATTTGTAATGTTCAGGTGTACTTGTTTCTAGTGAGGAGCTCAAGGCCAAGGCCCCACCAGAAGAAGAAGAAAAAAGAAAATATACCTTGTAATTTATAAGTTAACTCCATGAGTTGTAGAATTAGGAGAGTTAAGATGTGGATGCAACGTAAGGATGAGGAACCAGCTGCCATCCTCACCTGCGACCTTAAGTCACTTCTTAGACACTGGCGTTTTCTCACGAGCTTAATAGGTAATTTAATGATTACCCACGTACGAGCCTAGGGCTCAGACACGAGACAATGATCACATGAAACACACTATAATAACCTAAGAAGTCGCTACAACTTATACAATAGATCATGAAAAGGGTTATGAAGAATAGAAGAACCCTCACCATAGTGTAGTTACTTCCACCTCACATTGATCGAAGGTATTGGGTGGGAGAAGTTATATATATATATATAAAAGCATGATATATATAATAGCAAGATACACACACACACACACACACACATATATATATATATATATCAAATGGATGTCATAAGGGAGCATTAAATAATTAAGGAATCATATAGATATGTATTATCACATAGAACGGGAATGCTCACATTAATTCTGTATTAAATTTACCTTGGGTGATAGACCTCATTGCTTAACCATTATCGGTTTTATAGCCTTTAATCTTGGAGGCGTCTTTAACTCCCTGGATTTTATATTAACTATTGGAGAGACGTTGAACCGGGAGGTTTTCATTACGCTGAGTAACAGCCACCGATTATGTAGGCATTACAGGGAAGGCATGAACATGATTTATGAAGGCGTTAAGAATTTTTTCAGGAGAGACTTTGCTTTAAAAAGGGGGCATGTTGAGCAAAAGATGAGGACCAGCTCTGCATCTCATGGGGTTTTTTTTGTATTTCATTCGGATGAGGAGTAGGGTGCTGATTCTAGAAGATGGAGATAAGGCACATAGACAACGATCTGTGGGGGGGACTCATATATACACTTACAACCACAATAGTCTGGGATTTACCTATCAACTTTGGACGTGCTCTAACACAAGTCTCTGACCTTTGCAATGCTTATTACATATGCCTAATGCCATGACATAGTGAAGATTGTGTCCAAAGCATGGACTGTTAGGAATGTGGTATTAGGGAGAGTTTCTCTCTAGTATGTATTTTTGGATTTAGGGTCTGTGTAGAAAAACCCGATACACTATTTGGAATTGTTGTGGGTTGGAATATTTTGCAATGGATGGAATCTTCCACTATCCACGATTTGATGGAAAATCGTGCATAGATAGAACCTGATCACTGTAGAACCCAATCACTACCTTCAAATGGTATAGTGGATTGGAGTTTTGATTCCCAAGTTTTATTGCAAATCTAGTATCAAGCTTACTGGTATCATAAATAACGAACTATCGGGGTCTGGGCATACATACCTTTCTAGCTTGATTGTCTGAAATTCAAATCTAAAATTCTTTATGCTCTAATATATGCATGTAATATTCTTGTTCAACTGTAAGGCATACGATGGAATCCTTGTACACATCCGCTGTATGGGATTCTAGGATTCGAACAGCCCTATTAACTATTTACACGATATGAGTTCTGTGTATGCTAGTTTTTTTTTTTTAAACGAGTTCACAACCCGAGTTGTCTACAAGGACTCTCCTAATAGTAAAAGGGATAATGATCCTCCTTTTTTTATGAAAAGAGGGTAATGGAAATTTTAACCTGCGAGTGGCCTTCTGCCTCGGTTTCCAAATATGGTGAATGTAGTTGTGTGGATTTATTGCACCTTTTTATACAAAAGGAATAGGTAGTAAACTGAAATACAATAGGTTAAGTATTTTTCCTTTTTTATGTGCTTATCACAAGCCTTGTTAGCGCTTGGAATTACTGATTAATGGCTATCTCTCTCTTTCCCATATACACAACAGTAATCTAATAGTCTCTGTTTTAGATATTCTGGATACATCAACTTGTTTGTAGGGGTAATTTGTATAGACCACGTAGCATATAGATAATTTTGATTATCTAATATAGATGAAGTAAAGTATTTGTTAATTATTGCATCTAGATAAGTTGATTATCTAAACAGAGGAATGTATGGGTTCGTTTCAATTTGAATTTAGCCCACCTTGCATCTTTGGATCATTCTTTAGCAATTGATCCCATTGGGTTGCTTATAATTTGCAATCTATCATGTGTTTTAGGTTGGAATATCATGAATTTTTCGCTCGGCTTAGACGGGGATTTCATTTTTTAAGCGCGGATATATTTGTGGAAAGTACCAATACAAATGTTCCAACATTTCTTTTGCTTTGTCTAAGGAGAAATTATGTGTATAATTTTTAGTCTGTTGGATTTTTCAACGGGGTTTGGTTAGATGGTGCAGCTGCTTCATATTTCACCAAGGTTCAATTCCCACACACATTAGTGGGATGCTCCGTTAGGCCCAATTTCATTGGCGACCTAGGTAGAATATATATTCCTGGTCTGCATTATCCATTTTCTCACTTCTTATAGGATGTATAGAGAATGAGACACAATGCATTCAATATCTAATGCATTAAATATTTTTCGATAGTTATAAAGTTGGACTATGTGTAGACCCACCTCCTACACCGATCCTTGTATAGATACGGAATTATGTGTGCTAGATACTACTTATGTTTTAAAAGTCTAGCATAGACTCTTTTTCCCAAAAGCATGTTTTGTATAATGAATTGGTAGTTACTATCCATACTATTGTAAGGATAACCTTAACCTGCATGTGTGTAAGAATCAACTTTGTGAGCAAAGTGGCCTGGATGCATAAAATTTCATAGAACTCTTGTAGGGATGATATAATAGTTGTGAAATAGTACAAATTTCCATCGTAGATTGCTGGTGATTGTGAATTTTTGAGTCCTACCCTCTCGAAGGGAGCCTATGGAATTCGATAGAAAAAGGAAATATGGCAGCAAAATTGTTGCATGTTGTAATCAGTTATTTGATTAAAAAATATATGATGCAACATTTTGGTGGGCATAACCCATGGATTGGGTGAACAACGTACATTGGTCTCGCTGGTATATTCTCTTGATGTATTTTGTATTTTGTGATTTTATGTTTTTCTTGTTGTCTGTCATATGTACTTCTCAAATAATGATGATAATAATGGAGGGGTTTCATATGAGGGTTCTAAATACAAATCTAGCTTATTCAATGTGTATGACTTGTTAGATGGACTGATAAGGTGAATAGCATTTATCCTATATGTTGAGGATCTCAATATGTGATGACTATTTAAACTCAATGCTCCTGATATGTAGACGGTTAAATTTGGTATTGAATAAGGTTCCTGCCTAGTATTTTAAGCATCATAGTAATATTAATCCTAGGTTGGATTGTAATGATCGACTCTGATCCAAGTCAGTTATGTTGCTTCATTGATTAAGTGACAATATGTTCTAGTTGTGTATTTCCCTTCACTAGTATTCCGGATGGTTGTTCAAAGGCATAAATGGTCTTCCATAATATTGTTCCTTCATTTCTTGTTAATTTGGAAGATGTGACACTAACTCTCATAATCCTTAAAAGGCAATGGTATCAAAGATACAAGTTTCTTTGTATGTAAAAGAAAACAAAGGAAAGGAAAAAGAAAATTCAAGTTAAAAGGGTTTTTTGAATTCGGGGATGTTACATATGGTATCAAAGCAAGAGTTGAAACACTTGGCCCTATTTGGGATCAAAATGCTCCTACATATTTCATTTCGGAACTAATGATTGAGTTTTGCCTTGTGATAACAGAAATCAACAAGTTCACACTGTTCTACAATACAGGTACCTTAAGATGTACCAAACGCAGATATTTATTGACCTTGTAGTTGTACAGGAGAAGGTGGAACGTCTTCTCAAAATCACAATGAAGATGGCCATTACTTTTGTCACTTCCACGTCAGGCCGATGACATAATTACATAGGTATCTTGTTATTTCCTTGATTACTTTGGTAGAGGTTTATGAATGGCTAAGTCGATTGTTTCATCTCTATTTGAATTGCACAAATAAATTCTTAGTGAAGTATACAAGTCTTCTTAGACAAACTCATGGTCGATGAAAATACTGTAGTAGTTACTACTATAATAGTAATGTGGGAGTTGAATTGCTGAAAGAAGTGACCTTTAGAACCTATGTTCATAGTTGAATTGGCCGTTAATGACACGATGTATGTGAATTTGTGATAGGTTACATTGTAAAAAACAGTGAATAATATTGTTAAAGAGTAGCATCAAAAAGGTTCCCAATTTACCTAAAGGACCTAATGAGAATTGAATATTGATTATAAGTCTTCTGGACCTAATTTGGGGTTCATTATTTGTAAATGTAAGTGTCTCATGAGAGTATACTCCAAAGTCTTAGAGGTATCATTATATGAGGGGATATGGTTATAGATATGTAGATGTAAATATACATACATAACTTACTGGAATTCCTTGAGGATAGCAAGGTATCTATTAAAAGGGAACTTGATAAGTTGATGACTTAGGAGTAACTGTATTACCCTTGAAAACTCTCTAAAATTTTTGCCGCAAACTATCACATAGTAAATGGTTTAAGCACAAAGGTAAGTAATGGTAAAATAGTTGCTATGCTAAAGGCATATATTATATTGTCAAGATTTTACAAAATACAAATGGTATCAAATGAATATTAGTGGTGCTAAAAAAAATACTAACATTATATGAAATATGAAACACCTCTTTACATTTGGAATTTCATGTAAACCAGGAACAAATAAATTGCACTAAATTGTATGGACACATCGATACATGTTAGTCGAACAACTATGATTGCATATAGATGTTGGTAATGGAATAATTTGGTTAAGTTCCATGACTTATCATAGACAAAAAAAAATTTAATGATTGAGCATTTAGATCAAAGGTAGGAGGAAGTAGTGTTTCTCAAAATTTGGGTCCACTAGTTTTGGACAAACTCTTTCACCTTTATGTATGCACACAACTATCATACAACTTGGGTCCTGAATGCATATGTCGTAAGGAAGGATTATGTTTGGTTATTTTAGTCTGGCTATCATGAACTAATAAAACCTAGGAAATGGTTAGTGGTTACACATAATAAGTGAATGATGAGAGAAGTGAATGTTATTTAGTTTCTAAAACTGTGTGTAACAATAAATTCTCAAAAAGTGAATGTTAACTTCTTTATCAGAAGTTGTTGATTAACTTGTGAATGTCGAATACCATTAGCATACTAGATAGATGCTAAGTAAAGGTAGGACTTAAATTTCAGAATTGTTAGGAAGAGAATTCAAGTTAGTTATAATGTATCCTTTCCATATAATTATTAATGTGCAAGAAATTGGGTTATGCACATAAAAAATTTTGAGCTATTTATACATATTCAATGGTATTATTGATCATCCTATACATTTTCACAAAGAATGACAACATTCCTTACAGCATTCTTTAGGAAAGGGAAAAAGGAAAACTAAACTGCTTATGAACTTGGACAACAATACAGTTAAGGTAAATAGCATGATGTGTTGTGCCTAATGTTACTGGTCGTACAGAAGGAGTACACCTATATAAAGTCTCTCACTTTGGTGAACTAGAAAAGTTTTAAGATATGACATAAGTAGTTGAGGTATGAAATTATGGTAAGGAAATTACTTTGAATTACTCATGATATTGGAATTTTCAAGTCCCTAGCATTGCCACTCATGAATGTGGTGTAAAGTTGAAATATCCTTTCACTAGTAATTATCCAAACATAGGCGATTAAGGATGTCTGAAGATATTGATATTGAAAATAATTGATGAATGTTGTATAATGTTATATGCTAACATTGCAGGATATGCTACGAATACTATCAGTCGGAATTGACTATTAGTAAAAATAATTCACTGCCTTAAATAATGAGGTTAAGTATGGGTGATGTCTTACTTATTATAAATTGTCGAATTTAGAGGTTTTATAAACCAGGGATTAACCGTGGATGATGTTGTTTATATACTGACATTGCAGGCTTCATCAAGATTATGACCATTGTTGCAATCAACGTGCACTATGGTATATAAATCCTCCTGCGTATATAAGTTGCACTCAATTGCTTAGAAATGAGTAAGGAGTAATTTTTATGGATGATTTACAGGGTTATATAACTCATGAATGACAATTAAAATCATTGCAACTTATGAAATTCTGATAATTAAAAAATGAAATTTTGGGGTTATCGATAGATGCTTTGACTAACCCTGTATCAGATTCACGAATTGGGACAATGACAGTAACTTCATGCTGAGCACCAAGGAGTGTGCGTTACGAATAGTCAAAGTTGAAATTTATACTAAATACGAATAAGGAAAAATTGAATGCTGTGGGAGCACAATGGTGTTAGGCAAGTGATTGTCGTGTGAGCACATTGGTGTTGGTCATATATGTTGTAGGACCATAATGGTGTTAGGAAAGTGATTTCCATGTGAGCACATTGGTGTTAGGCATATGGTGTGGCAAGAATAAGACCTAGGCAAAAAATAGACATCTTGAAGACAGGACGCTATTTGATGTCACTGAGGAGAAAAATTTTAACTAGTGATTAAAAGGGAGAGTAACCTCATAAATTGTTGTAAGTCCACATGAGAATTGATAAAGAACTCTAGGGAGAGTTTTAAAGATAACGAAAAGGAAAGATGTGTTAGAAAACTTTCCAAGTCATTAGACGGTTACATGTCTTAATGTGTAAATGTGAAAGAAAGGTGAATGACTAGCTAAGTATCCAAGTGGATTACTTATGAATCAAATTACATTTTTTAATTATGTATTACAATACAATTAAAGACTAGAGGACGATTCCATAATTTGATAAAAAGATGCACCAAAAGGGCCTGTTGTTTATGTTTGAAGTTAAATTATGGAATTTTGACTTATGTGACTGAATGAATTATCGGGTAGACCCGGTTTTGTTACAGAAAACTACAGGTTTTGAACAAATTGTGACCTGCAAAGATTAGTAAGATAAAATGGGATCAGAACAGATGAAAACAAAAAAAGATGACAGAATAGAAGAAGGAAATTGGATTGAAAATAGGAACACCAAGGACGGTGTTATTTTTAAGGAGGAGAGGATGTAATATCCCTCTTGCATACCGTAAATACTTGCAAATTTGTAATGTTCGGGTGTACTTGTTTTTGGTGAGGAGATCAAGGCCAAGGCCCCACCAAAATAAGAAAAGACGGTAATGGAAAAGGGATAATGATCCTCCTTTTTATGAAAAGAGGGTAATGGAAATTTTAACCAGCGAGTGGCCTTCTACCTCGGTTCCCAAATATGGTGAATGTAGTTGTGTGGATTTATTACACCCTTTTATACAAAAGAATAGGTAGTTAATTGAAATACGATAGGTTAAGGGTTTTTCCTTCTTTTGTGCTTAGCACAAGCCTTGCTAGCGCTTAGAATTACCGATTAATGGCTATCTCTCTCTCTTTCCCATATACACAACAGTAATCTAATAGTCTTTGTTTTGTATATTGTGGATACATCAACCTGTGTGTAGGGGTCTTTTGTATAGACCACATAGCATATAGATAATTTTGATTATCTAATATAGATGAATTAAAGTATTTGTTAATTATTGCATCTAGATAAGTTTATTATCTAAACGGAGGAATGTATGGGTTCGTTTCGATTTGAATTTAGTCCACCTTGTATATCTGGATCATTCTTTAGCAATTGATCACATTGGGTTGCTCATGATTTGCAATCTATCATGTGTTTTAGGTTGGAATCTCATCATTTTTTTGCTCGTGTTGGATGGGGATTTCAATTTTTAAGCGCGGATATATTTGTGGAAAGTACCAATACAAACGTTCCAACATTTCTTTTTCTTTGTCTAAGGAGAAATTATGTGTATAAATTTTAGTCTATTGGAGCTGTCAATGGTGTTTGGTTAGATGGTGCAGCTGTTTCATATTTCACCAAGGTTCAATTCCCTGACACATTAGTGGGCTGCTGCGTCAGGCCCAATTTCATTGGCAACTTGGGTAGAATATATATTCCTGGTCTACTTTATCCATTTTTCACTTCTTATAGGCTGTATAGAGTATGAGACCCAACACATTCAGTATCTAATGCATTCAATATTGTTCAATAGTTATAAAGTTGGACTATTTGTAGACCCACCTCCTACAACAATCCTTGTATAGATACGGGATTATGTGTGTTAGATACTAGTTTTATTTTAAAAGTGTAGCATACACTCTTTTACCCAAAAGCATGTTTTGCAGAATGCATTGGTAGTTACTATCCATACTGTTGTAAGGATAACCTTGACCTGTATGTGTGTATGTATTATATTTGTGAACAAAGTGGGCTCGATGCATAAAATTTGATAGAACTCTTGTAGGGATGATATAAGAGTTATGAAATAGTACAAATTTCCGTCGTAGATTGTTGGTGATTATGAATGTCTGAGTACTACCCTCTGGGAGGGAGCCTATGGAATTCGGCAGAAAAAGGAAATATTGCAACAAAACTATTGCAGGTTGTAATCGATTATTTGATTAAATAATATATGATGCAACAGTTTGGTAGACGTAGCCCATGGATTGGGTGAACCACATATATTAGTCTCGCTGGTATATGATCTTGATGTATTTTGTATTTTGTGATTTTATGTTTTTCTTGTTGTCTGTCATATGTTCTTCTCAAATAATGAGGATAATAGTAGAGGGGTTTCATATGAGGGTTCTAAATACAAATCTAGTTTATTCAATGTGTGTGATTTTTTAGATGGACTAATAAGGTGAATAGCGTTTATCCGATATGTTGAGGCTCTCAGTATGTGATGCCTATTTAAATTCAATGCTCCTGATATGTAGACGGTTAAATTCGGTATTGAATAAGGTTCCTGCCTAGTATTTTAAGCATCATAGTAATATTAATCTTAGGCAGGATTATAATGATCGACTCTGATCCAAGTGAGTTATCTTGCTTCATTGATTAAGTGACAATATGTTCTAGTTGTGTATTTCCCTTCACAAGTGTTCCAGATGGTTGTTCACAGGCATAAATGGTCTTCCATAATGTTGTTCCTTCATTTCTTGTTAATTTGGAATATGTGACACTAACTCTCATAAGACTTAAAAGGAAATGATATCAAAGATACACGTTTCTTTGTATGTAAAAGAAAACAAAGGAAAAGAAAAAGAAAATTCAAGTTAAAATGGTTTTTTTGAATTCAGGGATGTTACGGGCTATAGAAAGGATGAGTAAAATGAGTGCAATGTTAAGATGAGAAGATGCAAGTCAACCTATGATGGTGCAACTAACTCCCATTGAGAACAATCTTTGTAAATTGTAACATAAAAGTTATATATCTGTGAGGCTATATTATCAAATTATGATTCATTTACATGTGAGGCTACATTATCAAATTATAAAATTCATTTGTATGTGAGGTTATGTGAGGCGAATGGATATATGCATACTCATTTAGAACTAGATATTATGCTAGAATATTATGCACTATAATTAGATATATTCATCAACCATTCTCTAATTTCATTGGACAACTATTTACTCATATTATAATACACTTACTTTGTATATATGTAATTTACTGTAGTGGTTAAACATTTTTTTCAATTCTTCGACAACACATACCATTCTTTCACATGTACATAAATGGGTTTAGAAGGTTTTATATATACATCTACATACAATGTATATAAGTTTATGAATTAATTACAAAATTATAATTAAATTCTAAACAATTTAACATGTATATATATAAACATTCTGAACTAGAACACTATGAAATTGAATATATGGATATGCAATATGAAATTATGTGAATATGTGAATATGAAATTATACAATCTACACACAAGTATGAATACATATATATGAATACATGCACATACAATGTATATAAGTTTATGAATTAATTAGAAAATTACAATTACAAAATTATAGTTAAATTCTAAACAATTTAGCATGTATTCATATATAAATTATGAGATATAACACTATGAAATTGAATATATGAATATGCAATACGAAATTATATTAATATATGAATACGAAATTATATGATTTAGATCACTATGAAAATGAAATTATATATATGAATATGAAATTGCATAACTTTTAAATCATACCAATATTGTTAGCAATGGAATTTGATTCTCCCATCATAGGTTGTGTAATGTCCCCTCACGACCCCCCCATCCATAAATACAAAGCTCAGTAAAAGGCGACTACGAGTCTAACATACTAGGTTGGGAATTTGACTGTTTGACTTAGAGGGTGAAACTTGATATGACCAACCAATAGAGAAATAGATCCACTAGTGGGAAAATTATAATCTTAGTCAAGTCGGGGAACTGGAAAAGAAAGATGAATGGTGATACATTTATTTTAATTTTATTAGGGGGCCTCTTTATACCCATAAAGTGACATAGTCTATGACTTTATGTTGGGAATATGTTTGAATGTAGATATGTCCACTAATGATACACGTGTTCCAATTACCTTTTGGATTCTTAGAATTGTAGAAGTGTATTGTTTTCAGGTGGTGTATTAACATTAATTCTCCTGCAGGCAACGGGATTCTGTTAAATCTCCACTAGTTGCATATTAAGGGAAATTCTTTAAGTGCTTGGTTGTTAAAAAATATTGTTTGATGCACTTCCTTAAGGACGCTGTTTTGGTATCTGCTTAACTTGTCTTCTACACCACATCTGAATGAAAAATGTAGATTGTGTCGAATGGAAGGGTTAAAATGCATAAACACTAAAGTTTTATTAACAATTGTTGGTCACTAAAGACAATTGTGATGACTGGGCCTACTCGATAGGTCAAACAAATTATCAGTTACAAAGGTGGCTGGATTGGACCCTTGATGCTCTTCCTACATGTGTACACCTCAATAGCATATGACTTGAGTCCTAAATGGACATACACCTGAGGTACGAAAACAAATCTTTAAAGTCATGGAATGGGATTTACTCATGAACTTGGGCTACAGTGCAGCCGAGGTGAGTAATAAAATGCATTTTGTTTAAAATCAATAAATGCCTTAGTGGTAGAAAGAGTACGCTAGTATAAAGGCTCTTATCTAATGAATGAGAAATGAAGTATGATATGACTTATGATAAAATGTTTGATGTCTTTAATATGATAAACTAACCACCTATGGAGTGATTATAGGCATGAGAAAATTATGGCTATGAGGAAGGATAAAGCTCTAAGAATGTAATGAGTTAAAAAGATATGAGAAGAATCTCATGCGCATAAAGTTGTCACCACGAGGAAGTGGTGATGAAGGTAGTGGATGAAAGCTACCTATTTTCCCCCGGGCCAGCTAGGGACCATTATGCATTTTGGGGATGCCTAGATGTAAGACATTTTGGTTAAGACTCGTTCTGCACACATTAAGAGGACAGCCACAAGAGTGGGGGCTCTGTGAAGAGAATAACCTCTAGGTGTTGTGATGGTGTGCGAGAACAAAAGTGCCTCAGCTTGGTGAAGCGCCCTGAATAGCACAAGAAAAAGATTCGAGGGTATCATCCTCATGTTGGGTAGCTTGAATCGGTACTTGGACTACTGTTAGCACTTGGAGTGCTTGGATGGAGGACATCCAAAGAAAATAATAATGGCAAAGCGCCCTGAATAGCACAGGAAGGAGATACACCTAAGGAAGGGTATCGTCCTTCTGTTGGGTAGCTTGGATCGGTACCTGGAGTACTGTTAGCACTTGGAGTGCTGGGATGAACGACATCGAAAGAAAGGAATAATATAGAGAAGAGGTATGTGCACTACAGGGAAACTTGTACCTATGAGGCAATATGTTTATTGGCAAATAGAACTAACATGTATATTGGAACCACTGTGGATTATAAAAATTGTATAGTGTTGTTTTCTAAGATTATACATTTTTTTCAATGACAATGCTAGTATACATGGATATGTATGATTATGAATGTAGGATGACGACCCAATCCCATTTATTAGAGGATTAGGAAATATAAAAGCAAGCAATGAAAAACCAAAGAAAGAATGGATACGAGGCTGAAAAAATAGGTAACACCAAGGACGATGTTAACTCTAAGGGGGGAAGGATGTAATGTCCCCTCACGACCCCCCCATCCATAAATACAAAGCTTAGTAAAAGGCCACTATGAGTCTAACATCCTAGGTTGGGAATTCGACTGTTTGACTTAGAGGGTGAAACTTGATATGACCAAACGATAGGGAAATAGATCCACTAATGGGAAAATTATTATCTTAGTCAAGTCGGGGAACTGGAAAAGAAATATGAACGGTGATACATTTATTTTAATTTTATTAGGGGGCCTCTTTATACTCATAAAGTGACACAGTCTATGACTTTATGTTGGGAATATGTTTGAATGTAGATATGTCCACTAATGATATGTGTGTTCCAATTACCTTATGCCTCCAATTATTACTTGAACCTCATAATACTTTATCTTTGTTATAATTTATTACATACAAATAACTACATTACTTGATGCCCTTTGTTTTTGTTGGAATTTGGAAGTGTTACCAGAAACATTCCTTGAGGGGCTGCACCACTTGAAATGGGTTTCTTTTGCTTTGGATACCAGGTCTAAGGATATCTATTTTGCCAATTTTTTTCTAGGCCTTGCAGTGTCTCCTCATCCCTCTTTAACATGTCATTTGAGCAGGGAAAACTAGAATGGGAATGGAACCTTTTTTATGGATCAACAAATCCATCCCAGGGAACCAAGGCCCGGTTAGCAGTGATGCCTATTTTAGAGCTAACAATTATTATTATTAGTAGTACATGTGAATAAAATGACCGAGCTGGCTCTTTTCATTGATAATAGGTCTATTAGTAGAGTGGAGAGTGTAAATATTGTCAATTTTATGGTGGGCACACACACAAATATATATATATATATATATATATGCTACTTACCATGACCAATGGTATTTGCTTGTTTTAAGTTACAGATGTAGGTTAATGATGTGCAGGTTAATGGTATTTCCTTATGAAATGGGGCGCAATGCCGTGGTTAGAGGTATTCGGGAATCACTTTCTATTCCATTAAGCTAGAGTTACTACTTTGCAGTCACTCTTCCCATGCATGGCGACTTGGTCTGCAGTTTAATTTAAGTTCTGGGTACTGCACGAGAAAGACCATGGAAAGGGGATGTCTCGTAATACGTTCTTCTTCATTGCCATGACTTGCATCTATTTCTATTATGTATTCCTTGGTTATCTGTTCTCCACCCTGACCAGCGTATTGTGTGTGTGTTGGATTTGGCCTCGCTCTGTCACAGCACAGCAGATTGGCTCCAGCTTCAATGGCCTCGGACTCGGTGCCTTTGGTTTCGATTGGAGCGCCTTCTCATCCTTCTTGTTTAGTCCTCATTTTTCTCCATTCTTTGCCATTATGAATATCTTGGCTGGTTATGTCCTCATAGTATACTTGGGAATCCCTCTTGCTTACTGGGGCGCTAATATGTACAACGCAAAGAATTTTCCTATTTTTAGCTCGAATTTGTTCACTGCCCAAGTTCAAAACTATAACAGTACACAGATTGTGAACGATAAATTTGAGTTGGATCTAGCTGCTTACAGTCAGACTGCTCAAATACATCTAAGTTCGTTTTTTTTTTGCTCTGACTTATGGGTTTGAATTTTCTACCATTGTTTCTACCCTTACCCATGTATCTCTATTTTATGGAAAGTATGTTCGGGTTATTTAATTTGATTTCCATTACTCATGTCTTTCTGTTCTATTGGAACTAAGTTCTGGGTTTATTTAATTTGCTTGATCTGTGCTTTGTTTATTTTATATATGCCATAATCTCTTCAACCTGATGGTTGTATCGGAGCTTGTCAAACGCTTCCATATTATTTCTATATGGGGTTTTGCATGATCTGTGCTTCGTTTCATTAGTTGTTTATATATGCCCACATTTTCGATCTGATCTATACTTGGAAAACTCTGTTTCTATTTATGCCATGGTTTATGAGAACCGATTTGGGCTTGGCTTGAATATTGATCTGTGTTTCAGCCACGAATTGCAACAAGGAAAAATCGATTTGATTATGTTTTGGCTTGAATACTGTTTTTCATTAATACTCTGTGTTTTTAGTCATGATTTGCAGCAAGGAAATCGATCTGGGTTATGTTTTGGCTTGAATATTGTTTTCATTAATACTCTATGTTTAAACCACGATTTGCTGCAAGGAAAAATCAATCTGATTATGTTTTGGCTTGAATATTGTTTTCATTAATACTCTGTGTTTAAGCCATGATTTGCTGCAAGGAAAAATCGATTTGATTATCTTTTGGCTTGAATAATGCTTTTCTTTAACACTCTGTTTTTATAATCATGATTTACAGCAAGGAAATCAATCTGGGTTATGTTTTGGCTTGAATATTGTTTTCATTAATACTCTGTGTTTAAGCCACGATTTGCAGCAAGGAAAAATCGATTTGATTATGTTTTGGCTTGAATAATTCTTTTCATTAATACTCTGTGTTTTTATTCATGATTCGTAGCAAGGAAATCGATGTGGGTTATGTTTTGTCTTGGGCATTGTTTTTCATTAATACTCTGTGTTTTAAGCCACGATTTTCAATAGGGAATCGATTTGGAGTTTGAGATTATTCTTTATTCAAACTCTGTCTTTTTGTTCAACGATTTCAGCAAGGATATCGATATGGAGTTTTTATTTTGTTCTTTGTCTTCTCTGTCTTCAATCCGATATTAATGTATGGTCGCAAGATGGACTTTGAAGATGTTAGAGTTAAGGATCGAAATTCTCTCAGATCTAGAAGGAATCAAGGACAAAAGAAGCATGCTGTTATAAATCCTAAGTTGTCCTTTTTCCTTTATATACTAACTCATGGTATTTAGCCAGGAGCTCATCCTCGGGTAATATAGAACAGGCGTCGTTTTTGTACGCTATCTGGTTGTGCAGAGCTGAGCCATGAAGCATCCATTTTTAGGATTGGGAAACAAAAATTTCCACTGCACTCGCCTTGTTTTGAGGCTGAAACAAATTTGTAACAGATAAGTTGCATATTTGAACCCCTTTATGGAAGAGTTAATAAAACGACTAACAAACGATTGGTGGATGTATCCTCATGAAGGAGATGAACCACATATATGGTTTTCTCATCTTTCATATTTTATGTTGTGCATGCTATTTTACATAATGAAGTTAGTATAGATGCAATATAAATGTTTATTGTTGAAAAGGTTAGTAAAAGTATTTTGCAGACAATACAATTCTAAAGAACATCATTTGGAGGATTTAAAGCTTTAATAAAAAAATTTCAAAAAAATCATGAGAATAATTACCCATTATATCTAATTCTGCAACAAGGTATTTTTGGGATGTCCCATATGGTATCAGAGCCAGCTACAACACTGGACCCTTAAGAATCGGCTAACATCATAATTTTGCAGGAAGTTGAATTACATTGGGAAGAATTTGCGACACGATTTTTCATGCTTTATCGAAGTCAATTATCGAATTGAAACCAGATAAGTACCGTGATAATCACTTATCTAATTTTCTTTGCATGATGAATGTTCTATCTATAGTATAAAGTGTAAAACATAGTCATTATGCGGCATATTCTTCTACTATTACTATCTTTATAGAGGTAAATTGGTTGATGTTTTAATTTTCATTGTGTTGATCTGTAGCTTTTGCAGTTGTGCGTTGGTAGTATATTCTTCTTGAAAAGATTCTCATGACATGCATGTCTTTACATGCCCATAATTTTTTCTTAAAATTAGTAATTTGGATATTGCATTGAGTACTGCCTAAGAATCTGTGCCCATACCTCCCAAGCTATGTCAAGAGCATGGGTGCCAAAATGCATGAAGTTAAATTTTTAGGCCGCAAGCTTTGCGGGCTCAAAAACCAATTTACAGTGCCTATTTATGGACAACTTGTCTTCACTGAATCAAGTAGTATATGTTCCTATGCACACTTTAACATTTTGTTTAGGGTTAGAACATGGGCCAAGCTGAATTAGAGTCACACTACTATGTGCATTACATAAAATTTTATTCTAGATACATGCATACCACTGCATTGCATAAGATGCATACTTTAAAATTCAATTCTTCTTCTTTGGAAATTCAGTTGGTTCCACCAATATATAGAATTACCTTCACAAGCACATTAAATGCCATAAGGTACCATACACACATAATAGTGGTAAAATTGAAGCAATTCCAACTGAGTTCTTAGTTAATCATACTAAGAATGTGGTAGCAATACATAACAAAACAATATAAGAATAAAATGTATATGCTTTTATTAGTTTTGGAAAAGAAAAAAAATTATTACTCTCTCACAAATTGAGATTTTATTGGGCCCTCAGAAAAGAACTATCCTAAGTTCTAATCACTCATGACACTTGGAAATTAGAAGTTGATGTTACCAAGAGGTAAATTTCATATCCATTTTTTTTGCAACGATTAACTGCTCTTTCAGCCTCAAGGGAAGTACCTAATGGTAAATTGCACTAGTAAGTACAACTTTGCATCAATATTTGAGATGAAATGATGAATTTTAATATACTATATTGTGTTTGAAATCGGGGGAACTCAATAGAATTCATCAACCAATGTTTATATTTTAACACCACCCAATAGAGTTTCTTCATAATATATATCATGTGTAATGATTGTATATAGACTACGGAAACTGGATCCTTGTTAACTCAAGAAGGTTTGCTTAGATTAATTCTGTTTTATTCAAGGAATGGAGTTTCTTGTTAGGATTCGTGGATGGCATCAAATAGAAAATATGAGGTTGAAGCCTCTTTTTATTAAATGTCAAGTGTGTTGCTACAGATGTTGTGCTGTTGTTTAAAATTTTCAAGGCTGCTTCATCTATTTTTCAGTAGTTCTACTTCTTTAGGATTTATGATACTATTGTATATTAAGAAGCAGATGATTTTCTTATTTTCAACAAGAATAAGTAAAGTTGTTTGGAAAAATGTTGAAGGCTGCATGAAATTATTAAGCTATATAAGTGACGTACAATTACAGGGATCTAGCAGTCGTAAATTTTTAGCATTTGTGAGATCATATGTTGTTCTCCAAAAGGAGGACAAGTGTTGTCTCCTAATTGGGGACACAAATGGCCTGAAGATGGAGGTTTCCAAAAAAACTTCTGAATTCTATTAATTGATATAATATTTCACAAGAATAGCTTATAATTAGATATGTAGAAACCTGATTGAGTGTCTATACATAGCAAATATGAGATGGAAACTGCAATGATGCATAGGTACATACTATCTTACATCACTTTAGGATGCTGCAGTGAACACCTTATAGTATATCCTGTAATATGTTTTGGGATTCTAAATGCATTATATTCATTATGAGTGTTGTTCTTAAACAACACTGACTGAGGCCTAGCAAAGAGCAATAAGTGTTTTTCTTAAGCTCAAGGTGTAGCACCCAAACTGTAAAGTAAAATGTGTGACAGTAGTACAAAGAAAAGTCATTTCAGATTCTCAGAATTGTAGAAGTGTATTGTTTTCAGGTGGTGTATTAACATTAATTCTCCTACAGGCAAGGGGATTTCGTTAAATCTCCACCAGTTGCATATTAAGGGAAATGCTTTAAGTGCTTGGTTGTTAAAAAATATTGATTGCTGCACTTCTTTAAAGACGTTGTTTTGGTATCTGCTTAACTTGTCTTCTGCACCACATCAGAATGAAAAATGTACATTGTGTCGAATGGAAGTGTTAAAATGCATAAACAGTAACATTTTGTTAACAATTGCTGGTCACTAAAGACAATTGTGATGACTGGGTGTACTTGACAGGTCGAACAAATTATCGGTTCCAAAGGTGGCTAGACCGGACCCTTGATGCTCCTCCTACATGTGTGCACATCAATAGCATATGACTTGAGTTGTAAATGGACATACACCTAAGGTACGACAACAAATATTTAAAGTCATGGAATGGGATTTACTTATGAACTTGGGCTACATTAGAGCTGAGGTGAGTAATAAAATGCATTGTGTTTAAAATCAATAAATGCATTAGTGGTGGAAAGAGTACGCTAGTATAAAGGCTCTTATCTGATGAATGAGAAATGAAGTAAGACATGACTTATGATAAAAAGTTTGATGTCTTTAATATGATAAACTGACCACCTATGGAGTGATTGCAGGCATGAGAAAATTGTGGCCATGAGGAAGGCTAAAGCTCTAAGATTGTAATGAGTTAAAAAGATATAAGAAGGATCCCATGCACATAAAGTTGTCACCATGAGGAAGTGGTGATGAAAGTAGTGGATGAAAGCTACATGTTTTCCTCTGGGCCAGCTAGGGACCATTATGCGTTTTGGGGATGCCTAGATGTAAGACATTTTGGTTAAGACTCGTTCTGCACACATCAAGAGGACTGTCACAAGAGTGGGGGCTCTATCCGAAGAGAATAACTTCTAGGTGTTGTGATGGTGTGCAAGAACAGAGGTGCGTCAGCTTGGTGAAGCGTCCTGAATAGCACAAGAAGGAGATACGCGGGTATCATCCTCATGTTGGGTAGCTTGAATTGGTACTTGGAGTACTGTTAGCACTTGGAGTGTTGGGATGGAGGACATCCAAAGAAAAGAATAATGGCAGAGATCCCTGAATAGCATAGGAAGGAAAGCTATCGTCCTTGTGTTCGGTAGCTTGGATCGGTACTTGAAGTGATGGGATGGAGGACATCCAAAGAAAGGAATAATGCGGGGAAGAGGTATGTGTATTACAAGGAAACTTGTACCTATGAGGCAATATGTTTATTGGAAAATAGAACTGACATGTATATTGGAACTACTGTGGATTATAAAAATTGTATAGTGTTTTTTTATGAGATTATACATTGTTTTCAATGACGATGCTAGTATACATGCATATGTATGATTATGAATGCAGGATGAGGACCCAATCCCATTTATCAGAGGATTAGGAAATATAAAAGCAAGCAATGAAAAACAAAAGAAAGAATGGATACGAGGCTGGAAAAATAGGTAACACCGAGGACGGTGTTAACTCTAAGGGGGGAAGGATGTAATGTCCCCTCACGACCCCCCCATCCATAAATACAAAGCTTAGTAAAAGGCGACTACGAGTCTAACATCCTAGGTTGGGAATTTGACTGTTTGACGTAGAGGGTGAAACTTGATATGACCAAACAACAGGGAAATAGATCCACTAATGGGAAAACTATAATCTTAGTCAAGTCAGGGAACTAGAAAAGAAAGATGAATGGTGATACATTTATTTTAATTTTATTAGGGGGCCTCTTTATACCCATAAAGTTACACAGTCTATGAATTTACGTTGGGAATATGTTTGAATGTAGATATGTCCACTAATGATACATGTGTTCCAATTACCTTATGCCTCAAATTATTACTTGACACTCATAATACTTTATCTTTGTTATAATTTATTACATACAAATAACTATAATACTTGATGCCCTTTGTTTTTGTTGGAACTTGGAAGTGTTACCAAAAACATTCCTTGAGGGGATACACCACATGAAATGGGTTTCTTTTGCTTTGGATACCAGGTCTAAGGATATATATTCTTCCAATTTTTTTCTAGGACTTGCACTGTCTCCTCATCCTTCTTTAACATGCCATTTGACTAGGGAAAACTAGAATGGGAATGAAACCTTTTTGAATGGATCAACAAATCCGTCACAGGGCAGTGATGCCTATTTTAGAGCTAACAATTAATATTATTATTAGTACATGTGAATAAAATAACCGGGCTAGCCCTTTTCACTGATCACAAGTTCATTAGTTCTCAGAGAGTGGATAGTGTAAATATTGTCAATTTTATGGTGGATACACACACAAATATATATATATATATATATATATATATATATATATATATATATATGCTCCTTACCATGACCAATGGGATTTTCTTGTTTTAAAGTTACAGATGCAGGTTAATGATGTGCATGTTGTAAAATTGTCAAGGTAGACAGTCTCTGAACTATGACTCTAATCCGGCTAACATATGTCTATTAGTGGGAGTACAGTATTAAATGAGTCTCTCCTTGGTAACTGGGGAAGGGCATGAGCCTGTTTGGGAAAACACAGGTATTACTGCATGGATGTCAGCATGCATTGTAAATATAGCAATAGAAACAGATTTAAAACAAGGAAATTGGCTGCATTTTATTCCACCTTGAGAGGAAACCTATCAAAAAATCCTCGCCACTTGTCCCTATGATTTCCTTATGAAAGGGGGCGTGATGCCATGGCTAGAGGTATTGGGGAATTACATTCTGCTCCATTAATCTAGAGGTACTCCTTTGCAATCAATCTTCCCATGCATGGCGACTTGGTCTGCAATTTAATTTAAGTTTTGGGTACTGCACGAGAAATACCATGGAAAGGGGATGTCTCGTAATACGTTCTTCTTCATTGCCATGACCTGCAGCTTTTGCTATTATGTATTCCCTCGTTATCTATTGTCCACCCTGACCAGTGTATCGTGGGTGTGTTGGATTTGGCCTCGCTCTGTCACAGCATAGTAGATTGGATCCGGCTTCAATGGCCTCAGACTTGGTGCCTTTGGTTTCGATTGGAGTGCCATCTCATCCTTCTTGTTCAGTCCTCTTTTTTCTCCATTATTTTCCATTATGAATATCTAGGTTGGTTATGTCCTCATAGTATACTTGGGAATCCCTCTTGCTTACTAGGGAGCTAATATGTACAATGCAAAGAATCTTCCTATTTTTAGCTCGGATTTGTTCACTGCCCAAGGTCAAAACTATAACAATACACAGATTGTGAACGATAAATTTGAGTTGGATCTGGCTGCTTACAATCAGATTGGTCAAATACATCTAAGCTTGTTTTTTTTTTCTCTAACTTATGGGTTTGTATTTTCAACCATTGCTTCTATCGTTACGCGTGCCTCTCTGTTTTATGGAAAGTAAGTTTGGGTTATTTAATTTGATTTCCATTACACATGTCTTTTTGTTCTATTGGAACTAAGTTCTGGGTTTATTTAATTTGCTTGATCTATGATTTGTTTATTTTATATATTCCATGATCTCTTCAATCTGATGGTTGTATTGGAGCTTGGCAAACGCTGCCATATTATTTCGATCTGAGGTTTTGCATGATCTATGCTTTGTTTCATTAGCTGTTTATATATGCCCACGTTTTCGATCTGATCTATACTTGGCAAACTCTATTTCTATTTATGCCATGGTTTATGAGAATTGATCTGGGCTTAGCTTGAATATTGATCTATGTTTAAGCCACGAATTGCAGCAAGGAAAAATTGATCTGATTATGTTTTGGCTTGAATAATGTTTTTCATTAATACTCTGTTTTTTTAGTCACGATTTGCAGCAAGTAAATCGATCTGGGTTATGTTTTGGATTGAATATTGTTTTCATAAATACTCTGTGTTTAAGCCACGATTTGCAGCAAGGAAAAATCGATCTGATTATGTTTTGGCTTGAATATTGTTTTCATTAATACTCTGTGTTTAAGCCACAATTTACAGCAAGGAAAAATCAATCTGATTATGTTTTGGCTTGAATAATGCTTTTCATTAATACTCTGTGTTTTTAGTCACGATTTGTAGCAAGGAAATCTATTTGGGTTATGTTTTGTCTTGGGTCTTGTTTTTCATTAATACTCTGTGTTTTAGGCCACGATTTTCAACAAGGAATTCATATGGAGTCTGAGATTATTCTTTATTTAAACTCTGTCTTTTTATGCAACGATTTCAACAAGGAAATTGATCTGGAATTTTGATTTTGTTCTCTGTCTTCTCTTTCTTGAATCCTGTATTAATGTATGGTCAGAAGATAGACTTTGAAGATGTTAGAGTTAAAGATGGAAATTCTCTCATATCTATCTAAGGAATCAAGGACAAAAGTAGCATGCTGTTATAAAGCCTAAGTTGTCGTTTTTACTTTATATACTAACTCATGGTGTTTGGCCGGGAGCTCATCCTCAGATAATATAGAATGGGCGTCGTTTTTGTATGCTAACTGGTTATGCAGATCTGAGTCGTGAAGCATCCATTTTTGGGATTGGGAAATGCAAATGTCCACTACACTTGCTTTGTTTTGAGGCTGAAATGAATTTGTAAGAGTTAATAAAATGACTTACAAATGCTTGGTGGATGTAGCCTCATGAAGGAGGTGAACCACATATATGGTTGTCTCGTCTTTCATATTTTATGTTGTGCATTCTCTTTTACATAATGAAGTTAGTGTGGATGTAGTATAAATTTTTATTGTTGAAAAGGTTACTAAAAGTATTTTGCAGACAATAAAATTATAAAGCACATTATTTGGAGGGTTTAAATATTTAATAAAAAAAAATTCAAAAAAATGATGAGAACAATTACCCATTATATCTAATTCTGCAACAAGGTATTTTGGGGATGTCACAGGTTGATTTGCAACTTCTTCTCCTCTCAAGATTTATTTTTTTTCTCTTTATTTCTCTATACTTCTCTCTTATTTCTTTGGTGTTGCTTTGATTCTGAGTAGATATTTTACTTCGGCATTTCTTGCTTACCATTGTGATTGATCAACAATCCAAATTGATACGTGCAACAATATGTAAAGACAATACACAATGCTAAATTTGCATTAGAACATGAGCATTGTTTCAAATAGGTTAGTCTATTGTGAAGGATAAAATTAGTAGCATGTTTATGTTTTATGTTGAAATAGAATTCCTTTAGGAATTCATGTGGAAAATTTGGTTTGCAATATAGTTGGAATGGAATTAATGCCATCAATGCCTAAGTTCATTACCAAGGATTTTTGTTGATGATTTTAACACAAACTGGACCCCGATCGAGGGTTTTAGAACTACCTCGACCAAGGTTTTAACAGTATCTCGACTGAGGGTTTATTAGACCCTCGATCGAGGGTCTAATAAACTCTCGATTGAGCTATTGTTAAAACCTCATTCGAGCGATCTCAATACCTTGATTAAAAGAGAATTATCCCTCTTATAGGGTTGGTATCAAGGGCCACTAAAGGTTGACTATTGGGTCTCATGGATCTATTCCCTTATTTCCCACTCTAGTGCCCTCTGCTTCATCCACTAGACACTAGTATTTAGTTGTGACCACTTCATACACCCTCATGTCCCTTTAGTCAGTGGGTCCTTACTCTCTATGGCATTCATTCCTCAAACGAAGGATTCTTCTATGCCATGTCATTTCCATGCTTCATTAGAGGAAATTTCAACTCAAAATGGGCCTTTTAACCATAATTCAAATTCCATGTCATCATGTGTTAGCCAATGAAATTGCTTTAAATTTGAAATACTGTATAGGGTTTAAAGAATTTTTTAATATAAATTTGGGGTAGGTATCATAAAAAAAATAATTTTTTTGTTTATATTTTCGACATATCTCCTTGTGTTCTTACTCAAATTTCGATCAAGAGAGCTTCTTGGATGCCAAATTAAATTCCGCATCCAGTGAGTACCCACACCGCATACTTTTTAGGTATTTCTTATTTTTGGGGTAGGGGGGTCCGTCAAAAGTATGCTGAGTGGGTACTCATTGGATGCGGAATTTAATTTCGCATCCAACGAGCTCTCTCAATCAAATCTCAATAAAAAAAGGGAGATATGTCGAAAATACAAACAAAAAATGTAGTTTTTTTCTTTTCTTGCCCCAAAATTAATAAATATTATTTTATTATTTTTTTTAGGAGGCCCATTTTGATTTGAAATTTGCTCTATTGTGAGGAGGGCGTTGAGGGATTTTAAAATATTCTAGGGGTTAGATGGGGCATAACTCGCTCCATCGATCCTGCTCCAGCCTTTCATTCAGAGCAATTCACTTATTTGAGCGTGTTTTGGAACCTCGAGGTAAAAATACCGTAGGTAGCCTAACTTACTTTATATTTTGTTATTATTTTCTTTTAACTTTAAGTTGACATTTAATAATTATGAATTTACTTGTTTTAAGGCATGTCATCCTCAATAAGTGAGTGTGAGATCATATAAATAGATCTCCTCACTTTCATTTTAAAGAAGAACTTACAGGATAAATCATTATGCACTTGTTTTACCCTTCTTAGCGTTTCTTTGGATGGATGCGGTCCTTGTGAGGAATTTTTCTCGTTAATGCAAGATATTTTTCTTGCAATTATTTGGTGAATAATTTCTTTTGGTGATGCTTTGATTTGTTGGATGAACACAAGCACAAGGAGGTCACGCTTCTTACCTTTTTGTTGGATGTTGGTGGATGTGCACATCTGAGTCTTAGTGGTGGCCTTAAAGACACACTTTTCGCTAGGATAGGCCTTTACCTTCCTCTTATCATTTTAGAAAATGGCGACACGTCTCCTTGGGAGGGTGGCCTAGAATTTTTATTTAGTTTTTATAGGCTAGTTGCTTAACCTAGGACCCTTCTTCACTAGGTTAGCGCTCCTCCTCACAAATCCTAGGTTAGGTAGGGCTCGAGCTATGGTTTTCCCTAGGTTTCCATACTATTTCCTCTCCTAAATTTATCCTATGGTTAATTTTTAGAATAGTTTTGGGGTGATTCTAGAGTTATTTTAGGTTAGTGTTAGGTTAATTTTTAGGTTAGTTTGACTCTTAGTTTAGGGTTTGTTGTAGCCTCTGTAGTCCTTAAATGCTATCTTTACCTACTCCTTTCCCTAGGTATTTCTCTAACATTTGACCTAAATCTCTTCGCAGCATTTCCATCACCTCTCCACCCTAGAAGCATCCATTTCACTTCTGCAACCTATCCCTACAGGCTTCGATTAAGTACCCTTTTTTACAACTATCATTTCCCTTGATCCCACGTAGCCTTCAGACATCCTCTCGTCGGCTGCTCCAACTTGCTGCAAGCTTCCTCCACATACTACGCCTAATCCTCTTTCCCTTGTCTCCATGCAACCCTTCCAAACCTCCCCCTTTCCATCGTTGCTCCTGGATATCAGTTTGTCCCTCAAGCTTGCGTCTAGGATAAAATCAGGCTCCCATTCCTCCCGTGGGCCTTTCCTCGGAATGATGACCTAACCTTTGGCATATCCACTAATCAAGTCACGACTCTACATGCAACATACCATCACCATCTCACTACTTGTCTTAATGTTCCTTGCACCAGCTCAGCAAATGGTAGATGTGGTCATGCAGAGGAACCTCGTCCTACATCTTCGCGGCTCTCTACGTGGTGGAACGTCTCTTCCTCCAGCGGTTGTGGTCACAACCCCTCCACATCCTCGGCCTCCCCACCATATGCTTACTGGTGGCTTGGACTGACATTTCAACCGATAACAGGCCATTTTGAGTTGTATATGGATTTGTATTTCTTGATATATAAATATCACCATTATCTATAGCTTTAAGGGTGGAAACAAATGCTTAATATTCTCTTTAGGTATAATTTTATGCTTGTTAGTTTGTTTTATACTTGTACTTTAGGTACCTATTCATAGCTATAATCTTATTGAGGGAAGACCAATTTATATTATGAAGAGATGATAAGGTGTATTTATTTTAATTTTAAGATAATAAATTATAAAATGTTTCTAGAATTTCTTGATCTTCTTCCATGATTCTTAGGTATGGAGTGTACCCTAATTTTCATATCCATACTAGTTAATAGGGGTGATGAGTTTCTCAAATAGGAGCTTGCTTTCTTGTCCCACAACCAAAAGTTTAATAGTTACAATTGTTTTCAACACCAAGAAAACTTTTGCAAACATACCTACTTTGGAAGATAAATCCTTCTGAACTTTCAGATGCTTGTCAAAATTAAAGGGGTACTTTAATATAAGAACAATATCAATATGAATAAAAAAGAAGTGTGTTGATTATTCTAGCGAAAATAATGGCAACATAATTTGTTTATTCTAAACATTCCTCTAATTTATCGATATAAATACATTCTTCTTGTTTATTGATATAAATGATAAAATGATAAAGAATATAAAACAACAGTGTTTAACTGCTATATTATAATTATTATTTTTCAACCAAACTTCAATATTGATACTCGTAACATTAAAATTAATCATTTTTAGTCCTACCTAATGTATGTTTCCTTTCCACCTTGGATAGATGAAGCTTGAAATTAAAATTAGTCCTTTTTATTCCTTCCTAATTTGTGTTTCCTTTCCACCTTGGAATGATGAAGGGCATAGATCTTATTGTGTTGTGTCTTATACTTTAATGACATAATATAGAAACTCTAAAATATATTGTATCGTCGATAATCATGCCTAAAAATAAAGAAACAATCATTCAAGAAATGATTTGCAGAGAAAATCCCTGTTAATTCAAATTCGTGTTTGCGTTTGTGTATTTAACTTTTCCACTGTTGGGTTATTTCAAATATTAAACAAATATTAAAAATATATATGCATGTGTAGAAGACTAGAAGTTTAAACATTTAATCAACTATTTGAAACTTGAATGTATGAACATCATTAATCAAATCATGTACCTTGCTTAACCAAATCAAAAAATTGATCATGATCTAGTGAAACCACTCCCTCGTAAGTGTGCATCCCTTGCCATTTCATAATTGGATGTGGCCCCTTTGGATTAAGAGGGAAATATTTCCATTTTTATACATATGCATCATTCATGCAATGATCAACGGCCAATCCATTGGTGTCAATGCAGAACTCACAGAAACACGCATAATTCCTTGTTTTAATGGAAAATATTTCACCCATGTCTTTACTACAAACTGAATTTAGT
>LPNX011214919.1:144619-161442 GCA_001517045.1 Pseudotsuga menziesii | reverse complement strand
AATTAGTGAACACTCTTGAATGTATGTCCATACACTTGTATGTTGCAAGACATGATTAGTTCATATAAGCAATATGAGCTCCATGAATCAAAACACAAAAGTAGCATAGTGACTACCTTGAATCAACATTAAAAACAAGGGCAATATCTGTAGTAAAATAATTATTCAACAATGTCTCTCCAATAAGCAACTTTAGAACTGCAAGAGGGCCTCTAAAATCTAATTCCCTCAGCAAGTAAGCAGCATCTTCAAAGACTGGGACATACAAAGTAGTAACTGAATGGCATCTCTGCCTACTTGAATGCTACAACCCAAAATTATTGAATCGCTAGCCATTGTAATAGATTATCACATTTGCATTCCAAAAGCAAAGTTATAGCAATCCTCCTCATCTTGTGCCTCCAATAAGCAACTTTAGAACTGCAAGAGGGCCTCTAAAATCTAGTTCCCTCAGCAAATAAATAACAGCTTGAAATACTGGGACAAACAAAGTAGGAACTGAATGGCATCTCTGTCTACTTGAATGCTACAACCCAGAATTATTGAATGACTATCCATTGACATAGATCATCGCATTTGCGTTCCAAAGAAATGTTCTAGCAATCCTCCTCATATTTATTTGAAACATAATGCAAATAGCATTATTCACACAATATCCAATTCTTTCATGTAGTAAATTCTCACAAAATTAAATACAGTAGAGGATGAATGGTGAGATTCAAAAATGTCTAGTGATGAAGAAAGATTCTGGAAATGGCTTTTAATTCAATTTCCTTTTAAGGAAATGTCCTTTAATTTAATATAGTAAAATGCTATTGAGTAACAGTACTTTTTGAATTTATCAAGTGACAAATCAGAAATATTTTCAATATTAATCATTTTTCCACTACTCTTGAATCCAATTTCCCTATTTTACGTAAGAAGGGTCTTGTATGCCAGTCATGGAAGACCATCTACCTTTCCCTAATTATCATTCTCCTTCATCAACCACAACATAATTTCTTATAACCATAGTTTGTCCAATTTCCCCATTGGTATAAATTCAAATGTTTGACCTCGTACTGTTAATTACATTAGATTCTTGGAACAAAAAGAAAATTGCATTAGATTGTGATTTTACCTTTTATGTTCCCCCCATGAGCACTTCTCATTGTAAGCATCCTTTATGTGACCTTGCCATTCCCTATTTTCGGTCTTTTCGACCAACTAAGGTGGAAGTTATTGTCTTATGTGCATGTTTTTCCTATTCTTATTTGTGGTCTTCCGAATTTTAAGATAAAATAAGTCTTTCACAGGGACATGTCCAGGGTGGGAGACAAGTCCCATGTTTCTTGTCAAAGAGTGACAGGCATGCATTACCATTACATCCCTCAGCGGCCCTGAATGCAGGAAACTCCATTCCCATATTTCCATATCTTTCCCAACAATTAGGGGACTGCAAGGACGCCTACACATCCCTTGGCATTGAACGACCTACAGATACCCCTCAAACGACATCTACAGTCCTCCTCCAGCATATATAAAGACATCCCAAACACAGTCACATTAAGTGATTGAAATATTAAAAGCAAAATATATTGGAACAAGTAGCATGCATCCAAAGAATGATGCCGATTCCTGGAAGTTTCAATAAATCTGAAACATGAGTACATGAGTTTCTAATTGCATATTAAATGTTATTTATTCCATTCTTTTAATATTTTCAAGGGTGTCACCCCTTGATATTTGGGGAGTCCCTATAACCATTCTCATAACACAGCACCCCGGCCCTGAAACAGTGTGGAACATGGGATAAAGGCCATTTCTTAATCTATAACTTTAACAATCTAATCATAAGATAGTTTTCCTTACATCCATTATACCATCATTCTTAACCATGCCACCCTTAAAATTATTTACAAGTTACAATGAGTCATTGTCATATAGAATTAGGCATTACCAACATCACAATTTGTACAAGTCATGCCCAGTGAATGTGAGAGATCAAATTAAATCCCTTTTTAATCTGATCCAGGCACACGAACATTGAGATATATAAGAAATGCCTTTTAAAGTTAAGGTCTTTTTATCCATATCCCGTTAACATGCAAGTCAAAAGGCTCCAAAATCAAGATCTACATCTCCATTGGTATAAGATTAATTTCACACCCCTTCAAGCCAATGGAGACTAAATATCTGGTGTAATGCCTAGGGGTCTCGTAATCTCATGGGCACATGTAACTTCCATATGACCACAACTGAGACCAATAGCTCTTAAAAATCCTTGATATGGAAGCTTAGCTCTATTATAGAAAGGAATGAATCATTAAAAAAAAATACCTCTTGAAGGTGGGGTCACAAAATTCGATGAGAAACTTTATCAAGAAACAGTCAAATAGGCATAGCCAGCTCCATTTTCTTCCAATTTGCAGTCTCCCATAGATTTTACCAACCTTTTTGCCATCTACTATGCTATGAGTTATTTCTGGCATCATGCACTTGTATGCTCTTCTAAGCACTCAACATGAAAAACGAAATTATGAATTTAGTGGTTGACAAAGGGTGTCCCATAATGATGACCCAGGTTTAAACCCTAGCATGCATAAAGCCCTGGGAATTAAGTTGTTGACCATGTTTGACAGTGGATTATATGGAGCATTGTTCACAACAACAAAAATTCATGAATTTTCCAATCTATCATCTATTTGATGAAAAATGGTCCAGACCCTAGATCCACAAAAGGGCATACCACATATCCATCTGCGAGAAACTGGGGTAGACAACTCCTTCATAATGGAACCAGTGAGTCTAAGGGAACAGACCAACAACCTTCACCACTCAATCATAGGCCTAACTCTTCTCCACTACTTGACCTCTAAAAATTATGCTATATGTATCTTTGTACCTAACAAATAATAAAAACCCTTGTTCATATTTCTATTAATTTCATATAAAATGCACTAGATATAATCTCATAGTTTAGGAATCTGAAATAGAGTTAAAACTATTCCATCATGAGTCCATTCAATTCGACAATGGGAACAATGAATCATCTCAAAAGCCTGACTGGGATACAAGAGGCGACGTGTTGCAAAAGATGCCACCATAGCAGGAACACCACATTCAAGAGAAAACTGGATCTGATTTTCATGAACATCTTTTGGAGCTATGGAAAGTGTTGATACATTTTGAGAAAGCAAAAAGGCACCAAAAATTGCTACACCACATCCCACATCCAAAACAACCCTAGTATGAACACCCCAAGCCACATCAGGAACCATCTGCACAACCAAATAAAAATAAAAAATCTTCAGGGCCCAGCAACAACAAATAACACCACAATGCACCTAGTTCCGAATGGCATTAGCTAGAACCCCTAATGACAATAAGAAAACCAAGCACCATTTCCAAGAACCTAAGCAATCTGATCTATGTAATGATATGCCCCATGTATGAATTGGGTTCCACCTTCTGGAAATTTGAATTTATCTTTATCTAATACAATCCAATTTTGACCACCTTTATCTTCCACCAAACGAGTATGTGGGACATTATTGTACCATACCTGCAATGTTATAAATGAGCAAACAGTGCAAATGTCAGAATGAATATCAATAATAAAAATAAAATAAAGTTAGCCGCTTACACAAGATAAATCATGCATAGTTGAGGATCACAAATTCAATCTGGTCAGAATACAATAGACCTCATAAATATACAAATGATATAGAGGCCTCTGTAGAAATGTGTGTAAGGATGACATGAATCATGAGAAGGACTTAATAATGAGTATGGAGATGGCATCCTTAAAGCAATGAATGGTAACTTCACGATTTCATAGTGGCCATCAGAATGCATTGCAGTTTCACGCAAACAGGTATATGGATCAGGTGGTCCTCAATAACCAACTACTTGATAATAAGTCGATACTCAATTGGATTTGGATGAACTGTAAATGCTTTGTCGTATTTATATAGGAACTCATAAGACGGACTCTAAAGAGGTAAAACATCTTGTTGTGTCTCTTCATTAACAACTTTAATGACTTAACATCCATTGAAATTCACTGCTTGATGTGTTATTATCATTGCATATTTTGCCCTTTAAGGCAATGCTATTAATGCTCTCTTGGGTCTGATGGCCATTGAATGACTTGTAAGTTTTGGTATGTCAGTTCTTATTTGCTGTCTGCATTGACTAAAATTGACATGTTTTCCATATATGTAAGCATGCCATTATATTTTAGTTCATCATTCTTTTATTCATTCTCAATTTGCATATTTGTGATAATTATAAGTTTATGATTTGAAATTTCTTGGTCTAAATTCTTCTACCATGTTAGACATAATAACACACAAAAGAAGCAAGCACACACAATAAAGAAGCTTTTTACCCTGGAAACACTTAACCAGGAAAACCAACAAACAAGAAATCCATTATCCTTGACCAATTCAGACAAGGCATGGCCAATCCAGCCAACACTGGCCCCACATAAGGCATATAATGGAGTTACTCAAGCCTTTAAGTAGGCTTCATCACATGCTAATACCAGGGGAAAATACCACAGGTTACCTAAAACCATGAGCTCATAAACCACTAATGGCAAACACATTTGACCAAATCAAGGTTATATCAACCACTCTTTAAGTGAATCAAGATTAACCTAGCATTCCCCCTTTAAAGTTGACTTGGGGTAAACACCAACCCACCTTAAAGTTTTAACCTGGTTTCTAGGATTCAGGAATACAACATGTCCCCCTATCACCTAAGTCTATATCTAGACTTTACACGAGTGAATCAATAAAACAGGGGTATGCATTCCCAAATGAGTCTTACAACCATATGCCTATTTACATTGTGATTAAATATAACTCTATAAAAATTCTTACAATATAGTGAATCAATTACTTCATCCGCATCTTCCATGTGTCACTGCTTCACATCAATCGATATCATGCATTTCCATATTTGGCTTAAGCTTCAACCAATGGACTGCATTTACCATGAACCGCACAAGGAACAACAGCATGCTTTTGCAGCTTTTCTGGAGTAGACTTTTCAAGTACCACGCCAAGCAACTGGCATGTAATCTTTCTACCACCATTCGATTGCTACCTCACAACTTGTGCCAAACTTAGCTGTGGTGTAGTAAATTCCTAAGGTGAACGTGTTGTTTGGTTCAAACTTAAACAAGGTTGGTAGTTTTTCACCGTGAGCTCCAAGTTGGCCATGGAGGAAACGACAGTCTATACACCCCACAATGTGCAGATCCAAACCACATGCTATTGCACACTGCTGCTCTTGGCACTGCCTTCTTTGCTTCCACCACTATGCCTGCAATGATATGTTTCTCCAACAAGACATTTCATGGCATCTCAGAATCATGAGACTACTCTCATTCCAACAATAAACCAACAAGAATTCACCGGTCCACAACATTCTCTAGCCCTAGAACCTTAGCCATGCCCATGAGAGAGTCCAAACAAACCTTGCCCCGATACCAGTTGTTAGAAAAAATAATGCACAAAAGAACAAGCACACATGATGAAGAAGGTTTTCACCCTAGAAACCCTATACAGGGAAAAACAGCAACCAATAGATCTATTATCCTTGACCAATCTGGCCAATCCAACCATCACCAGCCACAAACAAGCAGCATAGCATGAGTTACTCAAGCCTTTAAGTGGGCTTCTTCACATGCTAATACCATGGGCCCATAAACCACCAACCATAAACCCATTTGACCAAATCAAGGTTATCTCCATCACTCTTTAACCAAATCAAGCTTAACCTAACATACCATGCCACATAAAAGATATGATGCAGTCTACCTGTTTGTTAACAATATTGTTCTACAATACTATATTGACAAGTTTGCAAGTTTGAGATTTGAATTTGAGCATACAAGAAAATATTCATCAAAATCTTCAATGTTCCAAAAATCCAAAAATACCTTCCCTAGAGCTAAAATTTCTCCGGCATCTACCTATATGTTCTAGTTGCTTTAACATACAATCATAGTATCATAACCCCATACAATCAACCTTAAAGCATATCACTTAGATTGCAATCACCTCATGACTCTCCTCAAAAATTGCCATATTCTTCAATCTTTTTTGACACATGTAAAATTATACGACCCTTCCAGTAGATCACAATCAAAAACAAGTATCCAATACCAGGGATTAAAGATCCCTCTGGTACACTACACAGCATTATAATATATGACATTTTTGCACTTATGAGTATGTTTAACTTTCAATGTTGTTTTACACCCACATGGTCTATGGGACCTTTTCTTGTAACCAAAATTAAAAACACATTTAATCAGAATTTAATTGGAAGCATAAACAAGCATGTCAACTTTGAACATCTCTATTAATCGATAACTGAACTCCTAGTTAGGTTCATAAACAGACGTAGGATACAAGAAAGATAAAAGGTAGAAAGGATCATAGTTCTTGCTTCATAATCTGATTTTTCCTCTTAGAAGCCACAAACTATGGCTGAAGTAACCAATGTTCTGTCAATCCTGTTTCAGAAACTAAAAATCATAGATAAATACAACATGAAGTATAAAGAATAACATTGGGCGAGAAGTCATGCCTAACAACAAAGAATTCTATGGGGAAAAAGCAAAAACCTTCAAGTGCAAGTTTAAAATCATATCAGAATTCCATACAGCTGGAGGTACTTATGAAAGCTAAGTTCAATAAACAAACTCGATTAATGTTTCCTAATATAGGGAATGACCCTTCCGGTAGAGTTGCGGAAATCCCTCTTCGAAAGGACTAGGGAGCAATATTAATGCCAAACTACTATCTAGGTTGAAGTCACATCCCAAAGACTCAATCCCCATAATGCCTATCATAATGAATGTTATAAATCAAATGAACTATGGAGGTAAACATGGAAAGAACTCAACAAGAAGAAGCTAGACATATCATTGAGGAAAATGGACAGATATTTTTTGAATTTTTGAAACACACAGATACTAAAAACATGCATAGGATCACATTTGACATATGCAAAAAAATTCTAGTTAAACCTGTTATTGTGGAGCAGTTTCAATGAGAAATAAGGGCAACATGATTTACTGCTCAATAAAAGTAGGTAGGAGGTTCAAGTTCCAACAACTGATGATGAAGGAATTATATCATACAGATTATTTGAAAATCCTGAAAATCAAGCAGCAGTTCAAAGTTGGATGGTAGATGTTAAATTGTTATGGAAGATTCCACTAGTACATTATCAAATTGAATACCCATGAGAATGAGGAGCATGTTTTACTGAAATATATTTGCATACTCCACATTCCAACATAGAATGAACTCAACTTATTCAAAGTCCTAACCCTAAATGATGCATAAAGGCAGATAATGGCTTGTAAAGCCAATAATAGTTGGATTGGAACCATTAAAGTATGGTTAACTCAAAAGTAGAAGACACCTAAGTGACTATGTTAGTTATTCCATGCTAACGGTTTGACTTAACTGGGCAAGTCGATAGATAAGTCAATTGATAATCCAAAGAAACGCAGCACTGCAAGAAGATAGGGCATGATGAAGAGAATTACTAGATAAAGCACCATGTGAAGTGATCAAGAAAGGAACTGCAGGTACAAGTCATATAAAATGAAATGGACTTGCAACTTAATAATAACATGAATAATTTAACAAACAAGACTACAAACAAACCTGAAGGAGTGGTTGTTCATGATTTTGATAAAATTTTGAGTAATAAAAAATAACTTCAACCTGCAGCACAATGAAATCTTTCCAAACTTGAAACCATGCTGAGGCTCAAAACTGAAGAATGCAAAAATCAATCGGCAGCACCAAAGGTTGATAAATAGGTGACATACTAAAGCAAGAACCTGACCCTAAAGGTTGACAAACTTTGTAATAAAGGACATGATACAGCATATGTACATGGACTGCAGAGAGTTGAACAAGATCACAATAAAAAATAGGTATCCAATACCAGGGATTAAAGATCCCTCTGGTACACTGCACAACATTATAATATATGATTCTTTTGCACTTATGAATATGTTTAACTTTCAATGTTGTTTCACACCCACATGGTCTATAGGACCTTTTCTTGTAACCAAAATTAAAAACATATTTAATCATAATTTCACTGGAAGCATAAACAAGCATGTCAAATTTGAACATCTCTATTAATAGATAACTGAACCCTTAGTTAGGTTCATAAATAGACATAAGATACAAGAAAGATAAAAGGTATAAAGGATCATAGTTCTTGCTCCATAATCTGATTTTTCCTCTAAGAAGCCATAGACTATGGCTGAAGTAACCAATGTTCTATCAGGCCTGTTTCAGAAACTAAGAATCACAAAGAAATACAACATGAAGTATAAAGAATAACATCGGGCTAGAAGCCATGGCTTACAACAAACAATTCTTTGGGGAAAAAGAAAAAACCTTCAAGTGCAAGTTTAAAATCATCTCAGAATTCCATACAGCTAGACGTACCTATAAAAGCTAAGTTCAATAAACAAACTTGATTAATGTTTCCTAATATAGGGAATGACCCTTCCAGTAGAGTTGTGGAAATCCCTCTTCCAAAGGCCTAGGGAGCCATATTAATGCCAATATACTATCTAGGTTGAAGTCACGTCCAAAAGACCCAATCCCCATAATGCCTATCATAATGAATGTTATAAATCAAATGAACTGTGGAGGTAAACATGGAAATAAATCAACAAGAATAAGATAGACATATCACTGAGGAAAATGGACAATTATTTTTTGAATTTTTAAAACACATAGATACTAAAAACATGCATTGGATCACATTTGATAGATGCAAAAAAAACTAGTTAAACCTGTTATTGTAGAGGAGTTTCAATGAGCAATAAGGGAAACATGATTGTCTGCTCAATAAAAGTAGGCAGGAGGTCCAAGTTCCAACAACTGATGATGCGGGAATTATATCATATAGATTATTCAAAAATCCTGAAAATCAAGCAGCAGTTCAAAGTTGGATGGTAGATGTTAAATTGTCATGAAAGATTCCACTAGTACATTATCAAATTGAAGATCCATGAGGATGAGGAGCATGTTTTACTGAAATAAATTTGCAAACTCCACATGCCAACACAGAATGAACTCAACTTCTTCAAAGTCCTAACCCTAAATGATGCATAAAGGCAGATAATGGCTTGTAAAGCCAATAATAGTTGGATTGGCGCCATTAAAGTATGGTTAACTCAAACGCAGAAGACGCCTAAGTGACTATGTCATTCATTCCATGCTAACAGATTGACTAAATTGAGCAAGTCGATAGATAAGTCAATTGATAAGCCAAAGAAATTCAGCACCGCAAGAAGATAGGGCATGATGAAGAGAATTACTAGATAAAGCACCATGTAAAGTGATCAAGAAAGGAACTGCAGGTACAAGTCATAGAAATTCAAATGGACCTGCAAGTTAATAATATCATGAATAAGTTAACAAAAAAGACTACAAACAAACCCGAGGGAGTGGTTTTTCATGATTTTGATAAAATTTTGAGTAATAAAAAATAACTTCAACCTGCAGCACAATGAAATCTTTCCAAACTTAAAACTATGTTGAGGCTCAAAACTGAAGAATGCAGAAATCAATCAGCATCACCAAGGGTTGATAAACAGGTGACATACTAAAGAAGGCACCTCTCCATAAAGGTTGGCAAAATTTGTGACAAAGGACATGATACAGCATATGTACATCGACTGCAGAGAGATGAACACGATCACAATAAAAAACATGTATCCAATACCAAGGATTAAAGATCCCTCTGTTACACTGGACAACATTATAATATATGACGCTTTTGCACTTATGAATATGTTTAACTTTCAATGTTGTTTTACACCCACATGGTCTATAGGACCTTTCCTTGTAACATGGTTAAAAACATATGTAATCAGAATTTAATTGGAATCATAAACAAGCATGTCAATTTGAACAACTCTATTATGAAATTTCCTGGGTTTCTAAGCTACACAGTCCAAGATGAAGTGCTTTTTATCATCTATGGCTTGATTTATACAAATTGTCACAATTACAGAAACCTCATAATAAACAATTAACATGCGTTAAAGATGACTTAATAGTGAGCAAGAAAACAATGACGTTCTAGAAAGACTAAGCTAAAAGGACTAGTGTTAGCTGGACACATAAGTAGATACATGTTATTCATATCAAAAATTTATAAGAGTAGATTTACACCCTATAGTAAGAAAAGTTATGAATGATGCCTAAAAATTTGGATCAAGCCTATAAAAGTGCACCTCATAGAGCTTTGGTACAAAATGACAAAATCAAAATAAGACATCCAAAAAATAGGTTGAACACAACATAGTAACCATAGTAACTATAAACAGTCATTTTGCATGCCAACACCATTCTTTTTCCTTCTTTTACTTGACTATCTGTTGAATAGGCCAGAATTCAAACTAAGGTTAACAAAATCAATGTTGTTGATGGATTTTTCTGGCTCTTCCTGTTTGACCAAATTGTACCCTTCACTCATCATCAGGGAAAATAGAGAGCAGGAGATGGCTTTTTGTATGTTGAGTTTGGGAATGCTAGGGATTAGGCATTCAAATTTTGTTGTAAACATGTGTATCTTTTGAGGAATATTTCATAATATTGGTGATATTATCATAAATTTTATTGTTTTCAAATTGTGTAAATTACTGTACATTTTTCCATATTTGAGGTCCACCGTATTGAATGTATTAACTGAAAGTTATGACTGATAATAGGATATAAGAAATAACACTTATATTAACACCAAGAACCTAAAAGCTAGCAGAGGCAGTTGGATACATATTAGTGGTTGACATTGGGTGCCCCTACATTAATGACCCAAGTTCAAACTCTAGAGGAATGGCCCAGGTTCGAACCCCTGAGGGAAGAGAAATGTTCAGAGTTTTCCAAGTTTCAAATGCAACATTCCTAAAAAGAGAAACAATGAAACAAAAATACCCATTTCAAAAACATGTCAAGATCAATATCCGTATATAAGCCATCCAATTGTAACAAATATTAATATAGCAAAACAAATAAAAAGACTCTAAATTTCCCATCGATGATTTGCCTCATAGAAAACTCTATACAAATAACTTTGAAAGTTTGACAACCCTAAATTAAAAGGAATAAAGGACCCATTTGTAAAAAATTGGCAAAGAAACCCCTCATCTAGGAAAGTTTGTAAAACTAAATATTATTCTTATAACTTCATTCGGCTTTTAAATACCCTAAAACACTTGACTATGAAAAATGATCAGATCATAGCTAAAAAAATAAAAATAAAAACTTTCCTATGAAGAACTGGGGGAAATTGACATGTAGGATGACATCCTCCTACAAGGCGTGCTTGACACTCTCTAGGCCTGCCACGTCAGTCCACTTGACATTGGGTTTCTCCCGAATTATGGCCGAATTGAGCCTTGATCGGAGCTTGGCTTGCTTCGGATCCTCTCCATCCCCTTTTGCTCCCGGCTTCGATTTCGGTTTGATGGCCATGGCGGCATCCCCATTGGAACTAGGCCTCGAACTCAACCCCTCGTCCAATACAAATCGGATCTCCTCTGCCCTCCTCAAGTACTCTGTAAATTTCTGGGTGATGGCGTATTTGATCTTGGGGTTTTTCTCATATTTGAGATGGGTTCTGAAGTATTCGAGGGAATTCATGTACAGGGGGAATTCCTTGGCATAATTTCCACTGTTACCCTCCTGCACTGGATGCCGAACATACTCTATGGCCTGCTCCTAGAAATTGCTATACATTGTGACTGATTAAAATGCTTTCGATGCCCTCCCAAATGGGATCCCTGTTGTATTATCCTATATGTGACTCATGTCCAGGGAGATTAAAGGAGATTAGCTTCCCTGGATGTCAAGATACTGAAATTTCCCGCGAAGATCCTTAAGCACCCATAAGGAAATCAAGAGGTAATAGGGAATGATATAATACATACCTTCTCCGCAAATGCATGTGCCGAGTCTCTTTGAAATAAAACAAACTTCTGTATGAAGTCATTTTTTATGAAAATTTAGAGAGTTCTTTTCTTGTAATGAAATTTTTTACTTTTTATTATTATTTTAAAAAATATATATAGAATTTTTTTTAAATAGTTAAGTTAAATTTAATAATTATATATTTTAAAGTTTGCTTATGCTTGTAGATTAAGTGGTGATAGATTACATTGTAAAAGCATTTTTTGCAATGTTAGTAACTTCACAAATTTCAACTTTGGTTAACCTGTGTCCCATGTTAAAAGTTGTGTAGGTGCGCCTAGAGATATAGTGGTAGCAAACAAGAATCGACCTTATGTAATGAAGTACAAGCATCGCTCCAAATGTCAATTTCCCTACTGTATATGTGTGTGTCATTTACAAGATCAATGTAAAAAATAACACTCATCTTTTTAACCATCAAAATTTAACTTTAATATTTCTTTGGTTTTTGGAGTGAGAACAAACAATTATGTTGAGCTTTTACCCCTTAAAATTCTAATGATTTTTGCTATAGAAAAATGTTTACATAATCTACAAGTTTATGGAGACTCTATGTTAGTTGTTAATTGGGTCAATGGTGCACAAAGATGTGTACATGCTAGAAATTGATTCCATTACTTGAATAAATTATGGATATTAAATCAAATTTTACTTTATTCTCCTACATACATGTCTACAAGGAGAAGAATAGAATTGCATACACCCTTTCTAAAGAGGGCCTTCAGCTAGCTAGTTGTAAGACAATTTCAAGTAGAACATAACCAGGACCAAAGCTTTCAATATTATCATCGCTATTTTATGGAAAGGTCATGGTTTTTGAATGCAGGTCGGGTCATTTGATCTTTTACATATGCATCATCTACACTACTGTTACTTCAACAACAATTTTTGTCATTTCTAGTCGGCACTAAGTGGATTTACCGATGTTTATAGATGGGATATGTCTCTCTCATTGTTTTCTTTATGACTGATTTTGACACTTCTATATAGATATGGACAGATTTTGACAACATCTATGATGTCATTTTTGTATATAAAAAAGTAAAGATGTAATCTCTAAGATCAAATCTTAGACCTTTTTTGGAATATATGCTACGTGTGTGTATATATATATATATATATATATATATATATATATATATAGTAATTGATACTCTATGAAAAATAAATTATAATTTTTTTAAATAAAAAAAAAATAAAAATTAAATAAAAAATTAAATCTATATGACATTCATCTCATCCACATAAAAGAATGAATAAGTAAATTAGAGTTTAACATGTTACTTTCTATACTAATATATAAAACATAACACTCATCTTCTCAAGCATTTAAAGCTAAATCAATATGGCATTCATCTCATCCATTTAAAAGAGAATAAAGGGGTGAAATTGTATATTATGTCATATTTGTATTATGTAAAAAAACAATTTACCGATGTATTATACATAAATTTAAACTTTGATCATTAATTATAACTTTAATTAACCAAAGCCACAAGGTCGGAATGTCTCACCATGCACATTTTAGACTATTTTGGTGACTACGTCTAAAACCCCTTGTGTACATGTGTAAATGTTTTTTATTGATGTTTGGTGTCAACGGTGGAGTTGTGACACATGAGGCGGTCTACAATTCACTAAGTTCTAGGGGGTCTTTGAATCCATCTGCAGCCTTAGAATTTAGTAAAATGTACAAGTTCATTGTCAAAATTGTAATTTTCCATTGCTGAACTAATCCACAACTAAAAATGACCAAATAAATGACCAATTGTTATGTGGTAATTTTTAGTCAAGATATCCCGTGACCAAATTTGGTCATTTATCTTGGTCTTTTTTAGTTTAGTTTTATCCCGTGACCAAAAGTGGTCATTTATCTTGGTCTTTTTTTAGTTAGCCCACTTAAATTTATCAATTTTGGTCATTTATCCCTTGAAAAAAAATGTGATGACCAAAAATTTTGGTCTCTTGGTCACTAATCTCTCATTTTGCACTAGTGCTAGGATAGGCCTTTACCTTTCTCTTGTCACTTTAGCAAAAGACGATGGGTTCCCTAACATTTTTCTTTAGTTTTTGTAGGCTATTTTCTTAACCTAGGACCTTCCTCACTAGGTTAGCACTCCTCGGAAATCCTAGGTTAGATAGGGCTCATGCTAGGGTTTTCCCCAGGTTTCCACACTATTTCCTTTTCTAAATTTCACATATGGTTAATTCTAAGAATAGTTTTGGGGTGATTCTAGTGCTAGTTTAGGTTAGTGTTAGGTTAAATTTTAGGTTATATTGAATTTTAGGTTAAGGTTAGTTGTAGCCTCGCTACTCCTCAAACGCTATATTTAGCTACTCCTTTCCCCTAGCGTTGCCCTAACATTTGACCTAACTCTCTTCACAACCTTTCCATCAGCTCTCTGCCCTAGCAGCATCCATTTCACTGCTGCAACCTCTCCCTACAAGCTTCTATTACGTACCCTTTTTTACAACTAGCCTTTTCCTTGAGACCACGCAGCCTTCACACATCCTCTCATGGGCTGCTCCAACCTCGCTATTTGTCTTCACGGTCCTTGCACCAGTGTAGCGACTACTAGCTGCAGTCTTGCATACGAACCTCAACCTACATCTTCACAGATCTCTACATGCTAAAACGTCTCTTCCTTCTGTGACTCGTGGTCACAACCCCTCCATATGCTTGTTGGCAGCTTGAACTAACATTTGAACCAGTAACAGGCCATTTTGAGTTGTATATGGATTCTTACTTCTTGATATATAAATATCACCATTGTGTATAGCTTTAAGGGTGAAAACAAATGCTCAATCTTCTCTTTAGGTATAATTTTATGACTGTTAGTTTGTTTTATGCTTGTACTTTAGGTACCTAGTCATAGGTATAATCTTACACGGGGAAGGCCAATTTCTATTATGAAGAGATGATAAGGTGTATTTATTTTAATTTTAAGATAATAAATTATAAAATCTCTCTAGATTTTCTTGATCTTCCTCCATGATTCTTAGGTATGTAGTGTACCCCAATTTTCACATCCATACTAGTTAATAGGGGTGATGAGGTTCTCAAATAGGAGCTTGCTTTCTTATCCCACAACCAGAATTTTATTAACTTTACAATTGTTTTCAACACCAAGATAATTTTTGCTAACATAGCTACTTTGAAAGATAAATTCTTGTGAACTTTTAGATGCTTGTCAAAATTAAAGAGGTACTTTAATATAAGAACAATATCAATAAGAATTAAAAATAAGTATGTTGATCATTCTAGCTAAAATAATGCCAACACAATTTGTTTATTCTAAACATTCCTCTAATTTATCCATATAAATACATTCTTCTTGTTTATCGATATAAAATAACAAAAAGATAGAAAATATAAAACAACCGTGTTTAACTCCTATATTATAATTACTATTTTTCAACCAAACTTCAAGATTCATACACTTAACATTAAAATTAATCATTTTTAGTCCTACCTAATGTGTGTTTCCTTCCCACCTTGGAATGATGAAGCTTGACATTAAAATTAGTCCTTTTTATTCCGTCCTAATTTGTGTTTCCTTTCCAGCTTGGAATGATGAAGGGCATAGATCTTATTGTGTTGTGTCTTGTCTTATACTTTAATGACATAATGTAGAAACTCTAAAATATATTGTATCATCGATCACCATACCTAAAAATAATGTAGAAAATCCCTGTTAATTCAAATTCGTCTTTGCGTTTGTGGAGTTAGCTTTTCCACTGTTGGGTCTTTTGTTTTCATGTACAGGGTTTCTAGTGTTGGATGCTCGATTTTCCACTAGTGGCTTTCTAGGGTTAACTTTTGTGACGTTGACAGTTGGTTTTTCCAGTACTGGTTTTGTGATGTTGGATGTTCGGTTTTCCATTCCTTGCTTTGCGGTTTTGGCTTCTGTAGCACTGGCACTGGGCGTTCTCTTTGCCGGCACTGCTTGTGTAGCACTGGCACTGGGCGTTCTCTTTGCCGGCACTGCTTGTGTAGCACTGGGTGCTCTCTTTGCCGGCACTGCTTGTCTAGCACTGGCACTGAGCGTTCTCTTTGCCGGCACTGCTTGTGTAGCACTGGCACTGGGCGCTCTCTTTGCCGGCACTGCTTGTGTAGCACTGGCACTGGGCGCTCTCTTTGCCGGTACTGCTGGCTTCGTGGTGCTGACTTTTTGAATGTGCTGGTTTTCCACTACTGGCTTTGTGCTGTTGGGAGCTTGTTTTTCCACTACTGGCTTTGTGTTCTTCGCTTTTGCGGCAACGTTTTCTTTTGGAATTTGGTGCAAACCTTTTCCTTTTCCATTTTGAAGAAGTGAATTNGCAACGTTTTCTTTTGGAATTTGGTGCAAACCTTTTCCTTTTCCATTTTGAAGAGGTGAATTAGCTGGAAAACGTGCACGCTTTGCCCTTAAATCTTGGAGCTTAACATCTTTTGATTCAAGATCCATGTTCAGAGAGTGCAAACTTGTCTTCAACTCCTCTATTTTTTGTTGAAGACGGCCATTTTCCAAGGCTGTTTCCAACTCCCTTACTTTTTTCTCGAGGCTTTCCTGTTTTTCTACCGAATCCAATGCTCTTCTGTCCATTTCAGTCCGTAAAGATTCGTTTTCTTTCTCAAAAATCAATTTTGCATCTGAAAGTGATGAAAGCCGATCTTCCAATTGAGCTGCTTTAACATTACTCTCATTTACCTGGATCTTCAGTGACTCTACTTCAGTGCTTAGCTCTCCATTTTGATGATTTAGCGATCCCCTTTCATTCGCCATTGAATCGAGCTTTCTTTGAAGCTCTTCAAATTTGCTTTTCAAA
>LPNX011214919.1:103272-143494 GCA_001517045.1 Pseudotsuga menziesii | reverse complement strand
TCTGGTCAGAATCAGGTGCTATATATACAAACTCTCTAAACCCTTTCACACCTCGCGTCGACTCGTGTCGTTCACCATTACGCGTTATATAAATTAAAAACTACCAAAGGCCCAACTAAAACTCGATTCTCTACTTAGAAGGGGATAATGTGTAGGATCATGGGTTGAACGGAAACATAAAATGATGAAGTATAGGATTACAAATAGTAGGAAACAATAGTAAACCTTAAAGTCAAAGGAATAACATTGAGCATTATTTCTATAGAATTAATTGCAAGGGTATAGTATTAAGAACGGTAAAATAGTAAGAACTAAGGTTTAAAGATCAAAGTATTGACTATGTTTAGTGTGAATGGCTAAAAGTTTTAGAGTTAGTGGCAAGTGCAAATGCATTGAGTATGTTTAGTGTTGATGGGTAAAATATTTAGAGTTAGCCGCAAGTGTAATGATCAAGGATAAACGTTGAATGATTATTAGCTATATATTAATAAAGAATCAATTAAGAATAAATCATTAAAGATTATGAATCATTATGGTGAAGAATGAACAAGGTTAAATATTAAGGTTTAATAATGAAATGCTAAATTTATTTAAAATAAAGTTTAAGTCATTATTGTATATAGAATAAAACTAAAAAAAATTAGTAAATTTTAAGTCATTATTGGTATATAGAATAAAACATAAAAAAAAATTAGTAAATTTTAATTATGAGAGAATACATTTTTGTACTAATATTTAAAATTTATATCAAAGAGATCAAAACATAAATATTCCACAAAAGGGAGAAGGAAATTTATGTTGCTTTATGTGCAACATATTAGGAAAGCATTCAACAGCATTTTGATGAAGTTTGAAACAGGTTGAGTAAACTTATTAATTAATTTAGAAATATTGAACATTGATCGTAGTAATTGTTTTTCCTCTAATGTACACATAGTCCATCCTTACCCTTATAAATAAGAGTTTTATAACAACTTGAAGTTTTTTGGCATGGCTAATGTGTCTCACAATTGGTATTCTCCATGTATTTAGTCATCTAGTTGGTTGAAAAGATTTCCTGAAAATGGTACCCAAGTGTGGGTGCAATTTTTGAAGATCGAAAGAGTTATGGACAAAACACTAACAATGTGTTTTTTTACTTAAGGAGTCATGACACAAGAAAAATATAGAAAAATATATATCTTATATTTTAAAATCAGATATTTGGAATCTGCAGAACAAACGCTATCCATGTCTAAAATTTAATAGAAAATGATGGTGCGTAGCATACTGTAACCAGTGGCTAAACAAACACATCATGAAAAAACAATGTAATGCTCAATTAACCATGATTTTTTGTACTCCAAGGAACATGCATGATGAATGTGAAGCAAAGTATGAAGAAGACACATAGGCATAGATATTCCATGCCAGCACATGCGTAGGTTTGACCATAATGTGAAGAAACATCCACGCATTTTGTTTAAATTCAAATATTGAGCTTGCCAAAACAAAACGCACATGTGTTGTAGTTTTCAAAAACACGTGCACGATTTCTAACCTCATAATTTTATTATTTCTCGATTATAAGTTAAAAAAATGCAGGATGATAAGGGGGTAAAGGTAGAAAAGGGGGGGAGGTGGGTGGTAAGGGGTTAGATATCGAAGGGCTGGTAAGAGGTTAGAGGAAAAGAAATAGGCAGGGCCTGGTAAGGGGTTAGAGGTCGAGAAATGTTCAAGGGGGGTGGTAAGGGGTTAGATGCTAGAAAAGTGTGTTGATGTAGTTGTAACATCGGAATGTATTCACTTGTATATCTCATGTATTGTACCCCGATGTTTGTATTGGGAAGTATTTGTAATGTAATTCAGTCATGTCACACCCCGATGTTCTTATCGAGAGATTCAATAATATAAACAAGTCATGTAAATTCATAGAGGGTAACCCTCCTTATCGATCAAGGGTTAAATTTCCCATAGTTGTAGGGCCCTAAGGTTATTAGACTCTCCTAGAGAAGTTGGCCCTAGTGAGTTATTGTCAAGTCAAGAATTAGTATAAATAGAGAGTGAGCCTCTGTATTTATCACATAGTCACTCACACTTAGTTGTATTACATAAGTGAGAGAGAAGCAGATGGGATAAGAGAGAGAACAACTGTTGGAGATCATCTTATGTCTTTGGGTTTTACTACTGCTATAGGTGCTTATTCTATCTTCGAGGAAGTTGTAGGGTTTTTATCTTTTATGGTTGTCCCAAGGAAAATATTTGTGTCTATTTTCTCTTGTGATTGATTGTTGTGCATGTTATTCTCTCGGATAAGATCCTAAGATAATACTGTCTAAATTGATAAAAATCTAAAATGGTATTAGAGCTAACCTGAGAAGAAGAAACTTTGTAGCTGTAGAATCTAGGGATTCAGCAAAAACGAGGCTAGGATGAACCTCCATTGAAGGTTGCATATTTCTATCGAAGTAGAATCTGATTCTGAGCATTTTCAGTTTTTGACCTACCACTACATCAGGAAATTAGGGATTTTCACTAATGAGGAATTTTTGAGTGAGTCGAGGCTAGAATTTCTCTCCTCCTCAAAATTGAAGTAAGAGACAAAAATCAAGTTTTTTGGTTGGGTAGAACTCCGGGAAAGTCAAACCCTAAATTGTCGTGGAACCAGAAAACCAACACTACAGAAGATCGGCTCAGAAGATCAGCTCCATACCTAGTTTTCATCCTTTCAAATTGGTAAGATCTAAATCTTTTGTATTTCTAATTGAGGTTGTCATTTAAGATGTCTCACCACACCAAGATTAATGAAAATATTGAGGGAGATGATAACTTCTGAGCCTGGAAGTATAGGATCTCCCTGGTCCTGGAAGAAAATGAGTTGGAATCTTACATTAGTGAAGAGGTTCCACTTCCAAAGGGAGATGAGGCTAAGGCCTTACACAAGAAAGAAATTTTTCATGGCCAAGAGGATTATTTCTAATTCAATTAAGGATCACCTCATACCAAAGGTGTGGTTACTAAAGACACCTAAAGAAATGTTTGATTCCCTCACCAAGCTATTTGAAGCGAAGAACATAAACCAAAAGATGAATTTGAGGAACCAGTTGAAGAATGTGAAGATCCAGAATGTGGAGACCATACAATCATACTTTATAAGGGTGTCCTAGATCAAAGAAGAACTTAAAGCAGTGGATGAAGAAGTGGAGAATACAGAAATCATGATGACCACCTTGAATGGTCTCTCTAGGTCACGAGACTCTTTCATTCAAGGAATTTTATCTAGAAGAAAACTAGTCACCTTCGGTAGACTATGGGAGGAATGTTCACAAGAAGAAGCTCAAATAGTAGCCCGACAATAAAAGATGGGAAGTGAAGATCAAGATCTCACAGTACACTCCAAGAAAATAAGAATGGACTATTATCATCACAAAGGTAAGTACTCTCAGCAAAAAGATAAACTTAGAAGATTTAACAGAGATCTTTCTAGTAGCAAATGCTTTACATGCGATGAGAAAGGACACATCTCTAGAAACTATCCCAAAAACAAAGGTGGCTCTCAAAAGAAGAAGAACTACAAGAGAAGACATCATGCTCATGGTGCAAAGGATGATGAACCTTACAAGAAGAGAATCAAACAAGAAAGTGATGATTCTTCGAGTGATGAAGAATATGTTTTAATTTCCGTTCTCATGGGAACTATCGCACATGGAAGCAATGATTGGCTTATAGATAGTGGGGCTTCCAAACATATTACGGGATTCAGAGAATCATTTGTGAAACTATGAGAACATGAGTCACCCCATAAGGTGAAACTTGGGGATGACTACCAATATCCAATAAAAGGTAGTGGTGAATCCTCCTACAAGCTAGACTCTAGAAAGTATATGGAGATGAAGGATGTCTTGTTTGTACCAGGACTAAAGAAGAACCTCCTCTATATCTCTGCATTGAATGAAAAATCCATGAGGGTTGCATTTGTAGTTGGCCAAGTTCTTATGTGTCCAAAGGGAAAAACCATAGATGATGCAGTTGTGATTGGAAAGCGAGATGGAGGATTATATAGGCTAAAGGGCCAACCAGAACAAGTGTTGATCCATGAATCAGTAGATCCAAATGAACTTTGGCATAGAAGTCTTGCACATGTGCAGTATAGGGCACTACCATTTGCAAGAAAAGATTTTGAAGGTCTTCCATAAACATAGAAAAAAACGTGACAGTGTTTGCAAAGGACGTGCGAAAAGAAATAACACAAAGAAGACATTTCCAAGTAGTGAAAGCACGGAAAAAGGAATCTTGGAAGTCATTCACTCCGATGTATGTAGACCAATTGCATCGAGTTCATTAAGCGGGTATGCATACTATGTTTATTTCATTGATGATTTTTCTAGGAAGACATGGATATACTTAAAGAACAAAGATGAAGTATTCAACAACTTGAAGGAATTCAAAGCCTTGATCGAGAACCACACAGAAAAGAAGATTAAAAACTTTCGATCAGACAATGGCAGAGAATTCACATCAAATGAATTCAAAGAATTATTTAGAGATTCAAGGATTAATAGGGAGTTTACCACTCCATATAATCCACAACAGAATGGGGTTGCAGAAGGGAAGAATAGAATGATCATGGAAGCTGCAAGGGAAATGGTTCATGATAAAGATCTTTCCATGCATCTATGGGCAGAAGCTGCTAGAACAGTTGTGTATGTACAAAAGTTTACTCCACATAGAGTACCCAGAAGTCAGTGATCTCAGAATATTTGGTTGTCTAGTGTACATACACATTCCGAAAGAAAAGAGGACAAAGTTAGATCCTTCAAGGAAGAAGGGTATATTCATGGCATATAGTGAAAGCTCGAAGGCTTATAAAATATACTTCCAGGGATTCAAGAATATCGACATCAGTAGGGATGTAACATTTGACGAAGACTCATCTTACAACAAATCCAGAAAAAGACCTACTAAAGAACCTAAAGAAACAGAAGTACCCAGAAATCAAGACACAACTATGAACGATACAACTCAAGAAGAAGATTAGGAAATAGAAGAACCCCATGAACCTGTAGATCCACACTAGGAGACGAATCCTCACAAGAGGAAACCTGCATGGGTACAAGAGGCTATCCAAGGTGCAAAAAGATATCGGGCTCTAGAATAAATTCATAGAGAAAGGAAAAGAATGAGGTCCTTCTCCAGTTATGTAGCACTCTTATGTGACAGCATTGATAAAGAACCTTCCAACTATGAAGAAGCCACAGAGAAGAACGAATGGAAGGATGCTATGATCAAGGAGTACCAGTCGATCATGAAGAATGATGTTTGGGATGTTGTCCCTAGACCAGAGGAGAAGTCTGTTGTAACTTCCAAATGGATTTATAAGATCAAGCATGCTGCAGATGGAAGCATAGAGAAATCTAAATCAAGATTTGTGGCTTGTGGATTCTCCCAGAAAGAAGGAATATATTATGAAGAGACGTTTGCACCTGTAGCCAGATACACTTCCATTAGATCGGTACTTTCCTTGGCTGCAGTGATGAGATGGAAGATACATGATATGGATGTCAAGACTGCTTTCTTGAATGGTGTAGTGGAAGAGGAAGTGTATGTGTAGCAGCTACTCGGTTTTGAGACACATGACAAAGAAACTCAGGTGTGTAAGTTGAAGAAATCCTTGTACGGTTTGAAACAGGAACCCAAGACGTGGTACGGCAGAATTGACAGATTCCTATCTAGTTTGGGCTTTACCAAGTGTAAAGAAGATCCCAACATTTACTATAAGGTTGAAGAAGGGAACCGCGTGATACTCCTACTATATGTAGATGATATTTTTGTAACAGGTGAGGATGGCTTGATTTTGATACAAAGAGGAAGCTTGCTTCCAAGTTCGAAATGAAGGACTTGGGTATGATGCATTACTTTCTAGGCATGGAGGTGTGGCAGAATGTACATGGAATCTCCCTAGTACAAGGGAAGTATGCAGTAGAGATCTTGAATAGGTTCAAGATGATGGACTGAAAGTCCATCACCACAACTATGGCATCGAACCTGAAGCTATTGAGTGATGCTTCATCAGAGTTGGTTAATCCTACGATGTATCATCAAATGATTGGGTTTTTGATGTAACTGACGAACACAAGACCATATATTTGCTTTGATGTGAACACATTCAGCTAGTACTTGACGGATCCTAGACATGTTCACCTGATTGTTGCAAAGCATATTCTGAGGTACCTAAAGAGTACATTTGAGTATGGGCTCAAGTATGAGGTGAATCAGAAGATTAACTTGGAAGGTTATGTGGATTCAGATTAGGCAGGCAATGCCATTGATAGGAAGAGAAATTCTAGGTGTTGCTTTAGTATGGGATCGGGAGTGGTCACTTGGTTTAGCAGGAAGAAATCCTGCATGGCACTGAGTACAGCTAAAGCAGAGTATGTTGCATCTTGTTCAAATAGTTTTGAGGTGGTATGGATGAGGAAGCTACTTTCTGATTTGCTTGGTCTCTAGCTATATGCTACTCGTATATATTTAGACAACTAGAGTTGTGTGAAGTTGTCAGAGAACCCGCTGTTCCATGACAAGTCGAAGAATATCGAGATCAAATACCACTATATCAGGGATATGGTTCAGAGAGGAGCAATGAAGCTCCAGTATGTTGCGATGGACGAGCATATAGTTGATGTTTTGACAAAGCCATTATCCAGAGTGAAGTTTGAGTACTTCAGGGAGAAGCTTGGTGTTCATCATATCAGGATTCTTTCCAAGGGGTAGTGATGAGTCCCTAATCCCTTCCGACATGGTGGCAGGTGAGGCCTCCTATTGTTGGACGTAAGTGTTGAGCCCTTCTAACATGGTGGTAGGTGGGGCGTTCCATGGTCATATGTAAGTGATAAGCCTTTATGACATGGTGGTAGGCAAGGCCTCGCATGGTCAGATATAAGTGTTGTTCCTTTCTGGCATGGTGGTAGGATTGGTTCCTCCCATGGTCAGATGTAAGTGCTGAGTACTACATCCAACATGAAAAAAGGCTAGCTCTGTAGTGGAAATCCTTGCAGAGGCAAGGTATTGCATCCAACATGAAAAAGAGATGGCTATGTAGTGGAAATCCTTACATAGGCAAGGTACTACATAAAACATGAAAAAGGGTTGGCTCTGTAGTGGAAATCCTTACAGAGGCAAGGTGCTGCGTCGAGTATGAAAAAGGACTGGCTCTGTAGGGGAAATCCTTACGGGAGGAAAGGTGTTGCATCCAGTATGAAAAAGGACTAGTTCTATAGGGGAAATCCTTACGAGAGGCAAGGTGCTGCATCTAGTATGAAAAAGGACTGGCTCTGTAGGGGAAATCCTTGTGAGAGGCAAGGTGCTGTATCCAGTATGAGAAAGGACTAGCTGTGTAGGGGAAGTCCTTGCAAGGAAAGGAAGTGCATCCAACATGAAAAACATCTGGCTCTGTTGATGAATACATCATGGAGGCTAGTCATACAACCGGCATGAAAAAGGAATGGCTTTGTAGAACTTCATATGACAAGAAAAAATGAGATATAGCACCAATTGATTGAGATAGCGAAAGCAGTAATGTTGATGATGATCAAGTGATCATCCAACTTTTATGACGATCCAATGATGATCCAATGATACAGTGATGATGATCCAATGATCAAGACTTGATGTTGATCCCATGATCCGATGATCTAGACTTGATGTTGATCCAGAGAAGAAGACTTGATGAATTGTGTGTAGAGAATACCTTCCTAGTTAAGAGGAAGTTTTGATGTAGTTGTAACTTTGGAATGTATTCACTTCTATATCTTATGTATTGTACCCCAATGTTTCTGTTGGGAAGTATCTGTAATGTAATTGACTCATGTCATACCCTGATGTTCCTATCGAGAAATTCAATAATGTAAACAAGTCATGTAAATTCATAGAGGGTAACCCTCCTTATTGATCAAGGGTTAAAGTCCCCGTAGTTGTGGGGACTTAGGGTTATTAGACTCTCCTAGAGAAGTCGGCCCTAGTGAGTTATTGTCAAGTCGAGAATTAGTATAAATACAGAGTGAGCCTATCAATTTATCACACAATCACTCACACTTAGTTGTAGTGCATAAGTGATAGAGAAGGAGCTGGGATAAGAGAGAGAACAATTGTCGGAGATCATCTTACTGTCTTTGGGTGTCATTGCTGCTATTGGTGCTTATTCTATCTCTAAGGAAGTTGTGGGGCTTTCTCCTTTATGGTTTCCCTGAGGAAAATATTTGTGTCTATTGTCTCTTGTGATTGATTGTTGTACATGTTATTCTCTCAGATAAGATCCTAATATAATACTCTCTAAATTTATAAAAATCAAACAAAGTGATCGTAGTCATTGTTTTTCTCGTAATGTACACATAGTCCATCCTTACCTTTAAAATGAGAGTTTTATAACAACTTGAAGTTTTTTGGCATCGATAATGTGTCTCACAATTGGTAGTCTCCATGTATTTAGTCATCTAGTTGGTTGAAAGGATTTCCTGAAAAATATGTACATTGAAATTTTTTGTTTTATTGCTACAAAATTGGAAGGGACTTGTATCTCATCTTTAAAGTGCTCCTCTGTTGAAGTAGGTAGTTCTTCCAATAACATAGATTTGGAAAGTGTATCAAATTATGCCTTCTACGGAAGAATTTATCTTTCGTTAAAGGAGTCAAAAATATCGTGGCTGATCAAATGGTATGAGTAGCTTGGAAGTGTCACCAAATATTATTTAATTCTTGAATCTTATACTTAGAAGGAAATTATTGGAAGGTTGAATCAACATCCAAAAATTACAGAACTTTCTGTCTCAAAGTTTGTTGAACGACTCTTGCATGTAGTATTAGACTCAAAAAAAGGTAGGCTTGGTATCACCACCACACATTTTTTCGACTATTCAACTACAAGTAACTACATCTAACCCAAAAAATTTAACGGTATTTCCAAGAATATTCCTCTCATATTTGAAGGTGGGAATATCATTAGGGAATGAGGCTCTCTAAAGTTTTGTATCCTTCCTTCTTTCATGAGTAACTAGGCCAAGTTAATGGAAAGGAAACCCTATACTATTGTGGGTTTTTCAACCCTTTTTTAATATTACCTTACATTGCAACCTTGTTAAGGAGTTTTGATGCATTCAATTAATGATTTGGTTTCATTATTTCAAAGATAACTTGATGAAGTAATTATTCCACAACTATTTCCTTTGAATTCCAATATTCTTGTTGTTTTCCATGATCTAATAAAAGACAATGCATTTCCTCTTCTATAGTGGATCTTTCACTCTCTATCACACCCCTACTCATCCACCTACAGCTAACCTTAATTCCCCCTCTCTTCCTCTATACTCCTCTCCCTAACCCTTACTAACCTATTGTATCACTCTCTTTTCTCCCTTTCTCCACTTACCCCCAATATTCGAACACCCCACTTGGTATCTACCTCAAACTTCTTAACACCCCACTTGGTATCTACCTCAAACTTCTTAACACCCCACTTGGTATCTACCTCAAATTCCTTAACACCCCACCTCTATCTCTACCTCTAACCCCTTGACATCCCTCAATCTCTCTCTCTCTCTCTCTCTCTCTCTCTCTCTCTCTCTCTCTCTCACACACACACACACACAAACACACCCTCTCTTTCTAACCTAAAAAACCACACTCCATACCTATAACCCCAACGCCACTCTCTCTCTCTCTCCCCTCCCCCATCCTCTCCTCCTTAACTCCTACTAACCCATTCTATCACTCTCTCTCACTCCCCAACTTATCCAACTAAACCTAACCACCATCCTCTATCTATTCCTCAACCCCCTAACACACAACCACCCCATTGATTCTCTGTTAGTTTTTCATCAAATAAGCTAGCATTATGATCTTAGGATCTTTTCACTAAGAGAATAACAAGCACAAAAATAAAACATAAGCACATCACAAGAGACAAGAGACACAAAGAGTTTTCGTTGGGGAAACCATAAAGGAGAAAACCCCACAACTTCCTTAGAGATAGAATCACCACCAAAACAGTAAGAGATCTCCCAAAACAATAGTAGTCTTCTTCTTCTGTCTAGTCCCAGTATTTCCTTCTTCACTAGTGTGCCACACTTGAGTGAGTGAATGATGTGTACTATAAATGATAAATAGAGAGACTCTCACTCTCTATTTATATTCTTCCGTTCACTTGAAGTGCACTAAAAAATGTCGGCCCAACTAACAGTTACTTACTAGAGCCTACAACTTAATTAGTGTATAATAACCCTAGTGCCCCGAAACTATGGGGACTTACACAATGATTTGACAAGACTTGTTTACATTAGTAATCCTCCCGATCGGAACATCGTTCCATGACAATATGACTCAAATACATAATAGAAAACATCCCGAACTAAACATCGGGTTACAATACATAAGATACATAGAAGAATACATTCTGAAGTTACAAATACATCAACACTCCCTCTTAACTAGGAAGGTATTCTTTCGACACAATTTTCAGCACTAGTCTTCTTCTCTGTATCTGCTGGATCATCTTTGTCTTCAAGTTATCTTTGTCTTCAAGTCATCTTCATCTTCAAGTCATCTTCATTATCGGATCTGGTTCATCATAGAACATCATCGCTGGATCTGGATCATCTCTCAATCTGGATCATCATCACTGGACTGGATCTGGATCATCACTGGTGCTATCTCATGATTCTTCTCGTCATAGGAAGTTCTACAGAGCCAACCCTTTTTCATGCTAGTTGTAGGCCTAGCTTCCATGTAGGTCTTTTCAAGCACTTCTATCTGATCAACACATGATGCGAAGAATGGATAATCATCTCTTTCTGATCAACACATGATGCAAAGATAGATACTGCACTTATATCTGACCTACTCATCAGAAAGGCACGCCCAGCCCTTACATTTGACCTACTCGTTAGCAAGGCACGCCCAGCACTCACATCTGACCTACTCATCAGAAAGGCCCAGCACTTACGTCTGATCAACACATGATGTGAAGACTCGCTCAATCATCTCTATATGATCAACACATGATGCGAAGATAGATACTGCACTTACGTCTGATCAACACATGATGCGAAGACTGGAACAGCACTTACGTCTGATCAACACATAATGCGAATATTGGCTCAATCATCTCTATCTGATCAACACATGATGCGAAGATAGATACTGCACTTACGTTTGATCAACACATGATGCAAAGACTGGCACAACACTTACGTCTCATCAACACATGATGCGAAGACTGGCTCAATCATCTCTATCTGATCAAAACATGATGCAAAGATAGATAATGCACTTACATCTGATCAACACATGATGCGAATACTGGCACAACACTTACTCCTGATCAACACATGATGCGAAGACTGGCTCAGCACTTACGTCTGATCAACACATGATGCAAAGACTGGCTCTGCACTTACATCCATCCAGACAAGAACACATCCTATCACAGTGATGGAAGGGCTTGCACTCACATCTGATCTTGTAGAAACCAATCCTACAGTCATATCATAATGGCCCCCAGTCTTCCTCGACTGAGCTACCTGGTAACTGACCAGGCGCCTCCATTCTCCTAGAGAATGGCAGTTTCCCTTACATCCGACTTGCTCGTCAGAATGGCCAACACTCACATCTGACATGGAAGGAACTAAATCCTTTAGCCATAAATAGAATGGTTCAGCTCTTACATCTGATCAAGTGGGAACACATCCCTCTATCACATCATAATGGCTACTCAGTCCTACACTGAGTGATCCTGGTAACTGACCAGGTGCCTCCATTCCTAGAATGGCAATTTCCCTTACATCTATCCTGCTCGACAAAATAGCTAGCACTCATATCTGACATGGAAGGAACCAATCCTCTCACCATGACAGAATGGCTCAGCCCTTACATCTGACCATGGAAGGAACCAATCCTCTCACCATGTCAGAATGGCTATGGGTCTCATCACTTTCTCTTGGAGGAAGCCTCGATCTGGAGAACACCAAGTATCTCCCTGAAGTACTCAAACTTCAACCTAGCCAATGGCTTCGTCAATACATCAGCTATCTATTCCTCCATCGCAATATATGGGAGCTTCACTGCTCCTCTCTGCACCATATCCCTGATATAGTGATACTTGATCTCGATATGCTTCGACTTGTCATGGAACACTGGATTCTCTGACAACTTCACGCAACTCTGGTTGTCACAATGTATACAAGTAGCAGCCAACTGGAGATCAAATATATTAGACAGTAGCTTCCCCATCCATATTGCCTCACAACTAGCTGAACAAGCTGCGACATACTATGCTTCACCTGTACTCAGTGCCACACAGGATTGCTTCCTCCTAAACCAAGAGATCACACCTGATCCCATACTGAAGCAACATCCTGAAGTGCTCTTCTTGTCAATGGCACTTCCTGCCCAATCTGAATCAACATAACCCTCTAGGTTAATCTTTTGATTCGCATCGTACTTGAGCCCATAATCAACTATACCCTTCAGATACCTCAGAATATGCTTTGCAGTAGTCAAGTGAACACTTCTCGGATCTCACAAGTACTAGCTCAAGGTGTTCATAGAAAAGCAAATGTCTGGTCTCATGTTCATCAGGTACATCAATGACCCAATCATCCGACGATACATCATAGCATCAACCGACTCTAATGAAGCATCACTCAATGGCTTCAGGTTCGATGCCATAGGTGTGGCCATATCTTTGCAGTCCATCATCCCAAACCTCTTTAGGATCTCTACTGCATACTTCCCTTATCCAAGGAAGATTCCATCTGTACTCTGCCACACCTCCACACCTAGAACAATAGTGCATCGACACATAACAGGAGCATCATTGGTCTTCTGTCTTCAACCTTGAAGCAAAGGTTGGAATCTGCTTTACGCTCAGTAAATCCTAGAGTCATCAGTAATCTTCCCATCCTGTCGTACCATGTCGAACCTCAATATATTCTATAGTCACTCCCTCTGAAGCGGAGCATCATACTCCCTCTGTCTTCTGTGCTCTATGCACTGAAAACATTCTGTACCGGAGTGACAAGTAGCTTCCTATGCTACTAATATTCCATGTGACCATCTAGTGTATAAACTTACATCTTCAACCTTGTAGCAAAGGTTAAGATCTTCATCTGGCTCATCATGTATGTGTTTAAACTTTTACTGGCTGCAAATGTCTCTTCGTAGTCTAGGCCTTCTTTTCATGAGAAGCCTCATGCTACTAATCTTGCTTTGTATCCCACGATGTTTCCATGAACTTCTCTTCAGGTCTCGATACTCCACCCAAACATCATTCTTCTTTGCTTGTAGGCGATTTGTATGCAATCTTTCCTACAAGTTTAATGCATTTGTATGGTTAGAAACATTTCATAAGGAATATTCATACTCACAAATTCTTATGCATAAATATATGATCATGCAACTACTTTAGCCAATACAACATTCATCCATATCTCACTAAAACTTTTTAGATGCCTTCCATCTCTACCAGGACAACATTGAGATTGTGCACTAATCCAATATGTCAGCAAAGAGGTTTCACTCTAGATAAGTAGCAATGGAGAGTTGTATAGCACCATGAGCTACTTATGCATATTAGTAGTATATTTTCATTAATGCAAACATCCTATCATGCATAATACAACAACTATAAACAAATGCATAACAAAATAATATTATGAAATGACAATTGAATACTTATCTTTATTTGTTTCGTGGGTAGACTGCTTCTTGATCCTTCACCTTCATCGTCTTCTTCATTCATGGTAGCATCGTTTCTTATTCAAATGATAAGGAGGATAAGAAGTTCTTCAAGAGTTGAGTTCTTCATATTCCTCATTGCTTGAGGGATCTTCTTTGGATGGCGAGATCTTGATATTCAATTGCTCCCATCTTCTCTTCTCTTCTTATGATTCAAGCTTCTTCTTCTTCCCAAAGTCTGCTGAAAGTAATCACTTCCTTCTGGCACACTTCCTCGCATGAATGAATCAATGATCTTGGGAGGCCATTCAAGGTGGACATCACCACTTCTGCATTCTTCACTTCTACTTCAAGTTGTTCTTGATTCGAGAGACTCTTATGACTACATGGTCTCTGCATTTTAGATCTTCACATTCTTCAACTGGTTTCTTTAGGTCATATTCTGATTTTTGTTCTTCCCCTCAAATAGTTTGAAATTCTGGAAGACCTTCAACAACTTTGCTTGCAATAGGTAGTGCTCTGTAATGCACATGTGCAAGCCTTCTATGCCAAAGCTCATTTGGCTCTACTATTTCATGGATCAAGGCTTGTTCTGGATGGGCCTCCAATTTGTACAAGCCTCCATCTTGTTCTCTAATCACTATCGCATCATCGATAGTCTTTCCTTTCTGGACACATGATGACTTGACCATCTATGAATGCCACCCGCATTCCTTTTGCATCCAATGCTGAAATGGATAGAAGGTTCTTCTTCAGTCCTGGAACAAACAATACTTCTTTCATTGTTAGAGACTCACCAGAGTCTAGCTTGTATGAAGATTCCCCACTACCTTTTATGGGATATTGGTAGTCATCTCCTAGTTTCACCTTGTGAGGTGATTCATGTTCTGACAGTCTTACAAAGGATTCCTTGAATCCCATCATATGTTTGGAAGCCCCACTGTCTATAAGCCAATCATCACTTCCATGAGTAATGTTACCTGTGAGAGATGATATCAGAACATATTCATCCTCGCTTGAAGAATCTTCACTTTTCATATCTGGATCTCTTTCTGGATGGTTCATCATGCTCTGCAGCATGAGCATGATGGCTTCTTTGGCCTTGACCAAGTTCTTCTTGTGAAAGGCTTATAACCTCGTCTCCCTCTGAAACTGGAACATCTATACTCATGTAGGTGTCCAATCCATTTTTTTCAGAGAGATCAAATACTTCTATTCTTGGAAGTTGTCAACTTCACCAAGCTTATCATCAAGCTGATGTGATAGATCCCTTTGAAATGAGAACCTCAAATGAAAATAGCAAAGGATTAGATCTTAACGATTTGAGGTGTTCGTCTTGGTTCTAGAGCTGGCTGATCTAGGGTTTGCCACATAAACCCTAATTTTCAAGAATTGGAATCTTTCAGATATAATTGTATAGACAGATAGATCTCTTCAAATGGATCTGTCCAATGTACTCCTTTTTTGAAAACAGTGGAGGGAAGCTCCCAGAATAGGAAGCCCTAGATTTCCAATTTCTTCTGCAGAAATGTCTGTTACTATTTCTATGATATCTCCGAAATTAATACTCCTCTATGTCTGTAATTTCTCACTGAGGTAACCTCACATGTCCCTGATCGAACACCATATGTTTCATCAGAATTGGTTTCACCATTTGGGACTTATGAGCCTTTTCCCAAGGTGACCTGTTACAGGATTGTTCAGAATAACGAAGTTGTACGGCATTCCACATGTCACTCGTTCATCTTCTGAGTCTGATATTTGGACCACTGAAAGTAAATTCCATGCCCTTTCTATAAAATCTTCATAAATTCCATTTGTACCTCTGTAGCCCAAGATATTGCAATTCTCCTCAGGTGTCCTGTTTAAGGATGAATTCTGGAAGAGGCTGGAACCCTAACTTGGAGGGATCGTATCTCCCATAATATAGCGAATATGAGGATCTGTTTTGGACACAGTGTTCATCAGGATTTTATCTTTGGCCCCTGTAATTTTCAGCTTCTTATACTTCGCCAAACGTAGCATATAGTAACTGTACCAAAACTTAGCAGTTTTAGTATTTGGGGTTTTTCCTAGCTCATGGTCAAACTAGGGTTTGAGTTTCCTGGAGTTTCACCCAACCAAATTTCTTGATCCAGGTCTCTAAAATTCGGTTCTGATGAGGAGAAAAATCCTATGTTGGTCTCACTCAAAAATTCTTCTTTTGTAGAAAGCCCTAATTTCCACATCGAAACTGAAAATGCTCGAAATCGAATTCTGCTTCAACAGAAAGATGCGCCCTAAGGAGGAGAGTTGTTCCACCTAACTTTTGCTGAAAATATGTGGAGGAAGGTCCACAAAATAGGAATCCCTAGTTACCGCAGCTGCACAGTTTCATCTTCTCAGGTTAGCTCTGATACCATGTTAGTTTTTCATCAAATAAGATATCATTATGATCTTAGGATCTTTTCACTGAGAGAATAACAAGCACAACAATAAAACATAAGCACATCACAAGAGACAAGAGAGACAAAGAGTTTTCCTCAGGGAAACCATAAAGGAGAAAACCCCGCAACTTCCTTAGAGATAGAATTAGCACCAAAAGAGTAAGAGATCTCCCAAAACAGCAGTAGTCTTCTTCTTCTGTCTAGTCCCAGTATTTCCTTCTTCACTAGTGCGCCACACTTGAGTGAGTGAATGATGTGTACTACAAGTGATAAATAGAGAGACTCTCACTCTCTATTTATATTCTTCTGTTCACTTGAAGTGCACTAAATCATGTCGGCCCAACTAACAATTACTTACTAGAGCCTACACCTTAATTAGTGTATAATAACCCTATTGCCCCGAAACTGTGGGGACTTAGACAATGACTTGACAAGACTTGTTTACATTATTAATCCTCCCAATCAGAACATCGGGGCATCACAATATGACTCAAATACATAATAGAAAACATCCCGAAATAAACATTGGGTTACAATACATAAGATACATAGAAGAATACATTCTGAAGTTACAAATACATCAACATTCTCTCTCTCTCTCTCTCTATATATATATATATATATATATACATATATATTTAGAGAGAGAGAGAGAGAATCAATATATATATATATATATATATATATATATCATTATATAATATAATATCCCTATCACTAACACCCCCTCATATCTCTCTCTCTCTACCTTTACCTCTAACCCCTTACAACCCGCCAATGTTTCTCTCTCGCTCTCCTCCCATCGTATTCCCCTTAAGTCATACTAATCCCATTTTTCGCTCTCTCTCCCTCCCCTACTCCTCCACCTACACCTAACCCTGACACCCTCTCTCTCTTTCTATCTCTCTCTCTCTTCCCTCCTATCCCTCACTCTTACTAACCCCATTTATAACTCTCTTTATCCCTTGATACACTTACCTCCAATATCCTAATACCCCCTATTTCTGTACCTATAATGTTTTAGCAACCCCTATAATTGTATCTCTAATCCCTTATCCCCCCCAACCTTTTAATGTTATCATCCACAAATGAAATAATATATTTGTCATGTTAAAAATTGCATACACATTTTAATGAACAAAAACACATACATTCCTGGATTACATATGCTCTTAAGCCCCCAAACCGCCTAATATGTCCCCTCTATAGCACCTAAATACCCCCGCATTAATATAACCTCCCTCCAACCCTTGATACCCTAAAAACCACTAACAGACCCTAATATTAATTCACCTAACACACACACACACACACATCCGCAGGTCTCCCCATACCACTAACATTTCCCCTACTCTCTTTCTCTAACACACAGACACCCACATCCCTATGTCTCCCCCTAGCACTAGCACCCACACTCCTCGCTCTGTCCCTCTAACACACACACATCCCTATGTTTCTTCCTACAACTAACATCCCCCCCTCTTCCCTCTAACTCATACTAACTCCCTCTCTCCCCCCTAACTCTTACAACCCTCCCTCCTCCTTACCTACCTCTAACACCCTCTCTTCCTCCTACTCTTTCTCTCTCCCCCTTCTTATCCATTACCTCTCCCTCACTCTCTAACCAAAACACCCTAACTCCACACCTATACCACCATTTCTCTCTAATCACCCTAATTTCCTCCCAAAACCCACCCCCTCATCTCTCTCTCCCCCCATGAGTCTTACTAAACCCATCTCTCACTCTCTCCTACACCCAAAATCATACAACTACATCTAACCCCCACTCCCCTAATACAACACCACCTCATTCTCTCTCTCTCTGTCACACACACACAGACATGCACACAGACACACACACATCCGTAAGTCACCCCTCCTCCTCCTCTCGCTACCTCTAACCCCAATCCTCCTCCTCTCTATCTCTCTCTCTCTCTCTCTCTCTCTCTCTCTCTCTCTCTCTCTATCACACACACACACACACACACACACACACACATCTGTAGGTCTGCCCCCTATAACTAAGACTCCCCTCCTCGAGTGTTATCCATTAGAGAAAATATTTCCATAGAAAGGAGTATGAAATATTTGTACCAAGGGGATCAACACAATTAAATGATTACAGTGATATAAGGGTTTAGATAGAACCCAAAATCCCTCTCTCTCTCTCTCATCTTTTTATATTGGGATTTTAAACTAGGAAATGAAAGGGAATACTAGGTGCTATAGCTCTTTGATATACCGAAAGTGTCCAACAATAGTACTCTACCCATTTTCTCAGGGAAGTAACTGAGGATGCTCGACCATGCCTTCCGTTGTACCACTCGACTACCCAGGTACTATAGAGTAATCTTCCCAAGTGTTGTATTTGGTAAGACAATAGTAGCAAGATTATTGATTAAATTAATTCTAAATCTGGTTTCATGTTTCCTAGGGGACTTCTTATATACTTGAGGATATTTGAAAGTTGAATTATGTATAAACGTGTTGTCTAATGTGGTACTACTTAAACAAGTACCAAAATAGGTTACAATGGTGTTGAATAAACATCCATAAGTATCAATTGTATTCTTTGGGTGTGTTCTTCCCCAACCGAAGGTTTAGTTGTTGAAGGAAAAATCATTGTGTTATTTATAGATGTGAAAACATGTCTCTAGCCTAAAAAAGTTCTAAAATTTTAATATTAGGAAAGTGCTCTAATAGGTGAGATTTTGTCTATGGAGCAAAGTTAATTCCTGATCTTATTTATGTTTACTGAATAAATAGAATCAATAGTGGAGATTAGTTAGGTGATCTATTTTGAAGAATTAATATCTTATAATCCTATTTCTATTCTATTTGAAAACTCTAAGAATGCCTTTCATAGGAGTAATTTTGAGTGGTCATGTTCGTCTCTTTTGTTTTAGTTGTGAAATGTGTTTTCGGTGTTCAATGCACTATAAATATTTAATTGTTTAAAATATGTATTTTGATTTTTTTATAAGTGAGGTATGTTTAAAATATGTATTTTTTTTTAAAGTAAGATAAGCATAAAATCAATATTTATTTGATTTTTTTCATGTTTTTAAATCGAAAAAATAATAATCTTGTCCATTTAACCAAAATAATTTAGAGAGTGGATTGTGTGTTCTTTTTATTTTACTAATATATAAATAAAAAATTAAGTTGTAATTATAAATTTAAATCATAATGATAAGATCAACTAAACTATAAAATTATTGTGTTGTGAATACAACCTTGTGAAGTCCATATTTTGAACATTGTGTAATTATGGTCACATTGCCTTCTTCAACATCACAATATCTATTTCACACTAGCGATTTTGTATCGATTTTTATTCCTTACATCCATAATTATCCCCCAAACTCTTCATTATGAATTAGATATTGGCCATGTTATGTTTCAGTTGTACCCAATGCACCTTTAGGTGTACCCCAGGGAGAGAAGGCCAAATGTTTCAACCATGAGGGGTGTTATTGAGTGACGGTGGTCATGGATGGACCCTTTGGTCCTCCTTTAAGGGTGCTATGGCTTAATAGCATTTCTAAATTCCATTTTAAAGAGGTTTTTAACCTTAGGATTTGTGTCCTGGGCCCCTAAACGTTGACTACTGGGTCTCATGGCTACAATTTCTTCTTATGCACTCTGGTGGCCTTTGCTTCAGCTATGAGGCACTAGTATTCAGTTGTCACCACTTCTTAAAACCTCCTGGCCCTTCATTTCATGGGTCCTTACTCTCTTTGGCCTTCATTCCTCAGAGGAAGGAATCCTCCATGCCAGATCGTTTCCATTCTTTGAGGAGAGAGTTCAGGGATTTTACAATATTCTAGGGGTTAGATGGGGTATAATGCCCTCCCTCTAGCCTTCTATGGCCTTTTTTTTGGAGCGATTCACTAATCTGAGTGTGTTTTGGAACCTCAGGGTGCAAATAACCCATGTACCCTACCTTAGTTTATATTTTAGGGTGCATCCATGGAGCTGGGTTACACTTTTTGGAAAGGATCTTTTGGTAAAAACACAAAAAAGTACCTCGATCGAGCAATTTTTAAACCCTCGATCAAGGTCTTAACACCTCGATCGAGGGTTTAATAAACACTCGATCGAGGTCTTAACACCTCGATTGATGGTTCAACAAACATTCGATCAAGGTTTTCTTAAACCCTTAATCGAGCTTCTACTAAACCCTTGATTGAGATATTATAACCTCGATCAAGGGTTTAGCAGAAGCTCGATTGAGGTTTTAGCAGATGCTTGATCGATGGTTTAAGAAAACCTAGAATGAGGTGTTAAGACCTCGATTGAGCTACATACCTCAATCAAGGTCTTTCTGCAAGAAAAAATATAAAAAAAATTGTGGGGACCTGCGACCTCTGTTTAGGATTTTCTTCACATAGAAGATCTCGAGTGAGCTACATCGCAACCTATGGAGGTGAAGCTGCAAAAAAACCAACCACAACCTACCTTACAAGTTATCAAAATTACCAAATCTTGGCTTTTCTAGGTCATGGGGATTAAACTCTAAAACAATCCTTCAAGGCTCAACTTCGTTGAACTAAACCTACAAAACAATCCTTCAAGGCTCAACTTCGTTGAACTAAACCTACAATCCGTAAGTTTTATGATGGTATGTAATGCCACAAGTCCATGCTAGGCATGTTTTTCCTAGGAATTTGAAATGAATTCCATTAAAATGTTGTGTGCACTATGGATGGGCATGAGGGCTGCAACTATTGTCATGGTAGGGAAAAAATAGCCTCATTCCTTCACCATTGTTGCAGGAGAGAAACAATAGCTTTAGTGTGTAAAAATAGTTTTTTAATATCAAGCATGAAAAATGTGTTGACAAACCAATACACAAGACCCCTGTAGGGCATCCTTGGTTTACTAGAGGGATATGGTGTCACGAATGGGTGTAGAAAAAACCAAGAATGGTTGTCGTGGAGGTTCTCCAATTTAACTGCAATGTAAGAAACATGGAACGAGAGATTTCTAGGGGATATTTTGGTTTCAAGTTGGATATGAATTCTATTAGAAGGTTTTATGCACCAAGGGTTTCTCATGGGACCTTTACCATTAGTGACGAACGGAAGAAAGTGCCTCAGGATCTTGTTGAGGATTCTTGATGTCAAGATCGTTGAAGAGTGCCAATAAGCATAGCTAATATATGAGAAGAGTATCCACAACTTATCTAAAAAAATCAAGTGGGGAATTACTCGGAATAAGGTATGTCTACAGGGAAATTTGATGCCCTCAAACTCCATGCAAATAATGCGATACTAGGATACAACAAGAGAGTAGCTACATATTTGGTCCAAAAGTGATGTGGAAATTTCTGCAGGAAACTTTTGATATATAGAGAACATGATATGCTCAATATATATACATTTTCTAGAACCATGTTATGGTAGACCTCGCCTATGATAAGATTTAAGCATAGATTAAAATCTCTAGGGGGTAAGTACACTTGAGTCTAAGTGCATGCTTTTTTAATATCGAGTGGGATACAAGAGCCTTGGGAAGTGGAAGTGGGCCTTATCATGTAAATATGGTCATGGGGAAACAAGGGAATTAATCCCTAATTGGGGCTCCTTTATCTCCAACACCATGACTAACACCTAAAATGAAAGAATGCCAACTTCTTCTATGACCAAAACAAGAATAAAAGAGAAAGTATAATAGCTTGTAAAAATCAAAGGCTAAATAATTTTGATTCTAAAAAAAACAAAATAAGTTCCATAAAAACATGGGAAATAATTATAGAGGGTATTAGGGTAATAATTACAAAGGTTTTAAACCTCAAGATTCTAGAATACCTGCTCCATTTCATCTTATTTATATATGCAATGAAATCAATTTCTCATTAATTAAAATCCATAACTTCCTAACCAATTTCAGTTATCATATTATACTCTTCTTGAATGGGCCATCTTTGGTGGATTACTCATTGAGCTTTGGGCATTCTATCAAATTCTTGTCGACCAATTGGATTAAATCTCTCAAAGCCAATTAAAACTAACAATCTCTGCTAAAACACACAATAAAACTTCTAGAGTAGAGACAAAATCCCCATTATGATGACCAATAAGATTAAAATGAAAAACTTCAGTAAGATCGATTATCGCATACGCAAGTAAGAAATTATTCACATTAGGTTCTTATCAACATCTTTAACTGGTTTGATGCATCATATTCTCCACCCTAAATTTAAGAACCTTGCAATGAAAAAAAGTACATATTTTTTCCAACTTAGAACTTACATCTCATACATCAGTCATGTAAACATCATCAAACTATCAATATTCATATAAAGGAATAACCATCGATTAGAGTACATGGGTACCTAACCACTTTAAATGTTGATCTATTAGAATTCCCTTTAGGTACATCGTTCATTTAATTTCTTGATGAACTCCATATTATTTCACATAAATATTATTTTTTTAGGATTATCTCACCTCGTAGATTCCAGAACCAACATAGTCCACTCATAGAGAATCAAGCCAAAACATGCAACACTCTTCTAGGTGCTTAACAAAATTGTAATAGAGGTTACTAAACAATTCATCCAAATTATCGGGGAAAAATGGAAAAGGTGTATGCATTCCTAGCTAGGTATCCTAAGGGTATTATGTTTACATGTTATATATATACATGTACATACCATTTACATAGTTCATCTCTTGGAGAGACAGTGTACACATTTTTATACTAGTGAATAGGTACCATGCAATACTTCTCTCAAGTACCAAGTATAGGTATGATGCAAGTTGAAAATATTTATAGAGAAATACATAGGATTTCTTCATAATATCCTACACTACTACATATGGCTCAAAAGTCCCACGAGAGTTTTCCATGAAAAAGTTATAATCGCATTTTTCATGGAAAAATAGTTTACATTTTTTCAAAATTTTGAAAATGGCTCCAATGATCATCCCTCTAGCGATTTTATGCACCTTTCATCTCTATAGAAATAAAATTTCATTGGAATAATGACGAAAACATGAAATTTGTTGGAATAACGATGAAAACATGCCATTCGTTGGAATAGAGACGAACACAGTGCCATTCGTTGGAATAACGATGAAAACAAGCCATTAAGGGGAGGATCTAACATAGTGTCTTTGTGGTTGAAATTTCCTATCTTACTTTGGAATTCTAGCATGAGGAGGTCTTTGGGGCCATAGGAGACAAAATTGGGAGATAAATTATTGTGAATGAAAAATAAAAAAGTTTGTATGGGTCTCTGAATGGTAGGTCATTGGTAGACAGGGACATAGGAAATTGTATCTTTAATGGAATTTAAATTTAGGTATGTGATCCATCATATAAAGAAACACTAGACTATATAAATATCCCATTCAAGGGTGTTGTTATCCCTAAAGTTGAACCTAGACCACATGGGTTCAAGATTAAAGAAATCTTTTAAAAATAATTCAATAAAATCAAAATCAAGACTGAATTGGTATATAATCAAAGATATAGGAAAATCACATTACCATTAAAGATCTGTATGACATAAAGTGGAATACAAAATTCAATATCAAGGGAACTACAAGCACAAATTTATGTAATAAAACTGACTTTGTCACTAAATATTTGAAAGATAACTGTATTTTATTACAAGAATCATGCAATGGATTGTATTCGACCATACACAGGATAAATCATAAAAAACACAATTCATAAAAATACAAAATCATCTCGTAACCATAATCATATCAAAGCAGAACCTGTATTGAAGATGCAGAGAGTTTCATGTCATACAGTATACATCAAAATTGGATTCCCATCTCTGATTGCCACACCTTTAAAATCTAGATACTATCCTTATATACAAAACTTATGAGTTTCTGAGATAGTTATCAGATCCTATTTCTATGGATCGAATTCTTTCAAAAATAGAAAAGTCGATCTTCCTAAAATAGTTGTCATACAAGTGTAAAACAAAATACAAATAGAGAAAGACTTATGTCAAAACCTAATTTCTTTCAAAAGACAACTATGACTCTAAGTCTAAAGACTCTTAGAATCCTCTGCCAAGACAGTTAGATCACTTAAAACCTAGGATATTCTTTGCAATCTGGAAAACTCAACATCTTTGTTCTCCATTCAATTGTGTGCCTCCTTACTCTTAGTCATCATGTGTTTGAACTGCTTCTGGATGGTTCTTTTGTATTTCAAAATGTCTTTAGATATTGAAAGTAACTTCTGATAATATGCTTCCTTCTCCTCCAAATCCTCTCATAATATTTTGCTTGCAGTCATTAACTTCTCATTAATATTCTGTAAAAACCTGGTTTGTTCCTTATATGTCTGCAAATATTTCTTAATCTCGTTTAATTCTGGAGTTATGTCAATGGCTTCTTCTTTCATAAGGACCTCATGTTCTTGTGGAAGCTTCGAGACTTAACAATCTTCTAAACACACTTGTTTATTTGTGCAAAATATTTCTGGTATAGACCCTGCAACTCCTTGAACATCAATGAAATTCTCATTATCTAAACAATATTGACCTTTGGATGTGTGTACAGTTTCTTCACTGAAAGAATCATTTATCATCACAATTTCTTCACAGTCTTCATGCACCAATTCCATTTCTGCCTACAATTTACTTCTTAACCTAGTCCTAGGCTTCACACCAATGCTTTCTGATTTCAAAATCTAAACTCGTGCTTCATTCTTTGAAGTTATATTCTTTAACATCATACTTAATGTTTCAGGGTTTTCATCTGTAATTGAAACTTCAGGAAACAAATTATTCTGATTTGGTTCTTCTACAAAACCCTTACCTTTTGCTGTAACATACTCAGCTTGTTCTTCATGATTTCTCATTTGCTGGTTCAAGTCTTATGTTACCCTTTTTCCCTTTTCTTTGGTCCTTTATTCAAACCCTAACTCTGACACAAACTTTCCCAAGTTCGTCCTTCTCTATGCATTTGTGAAATCAACAACAATTTTATTAAACCCTGATGGTATATAGAATGATTTTCCGGTTAGGTTTTATCTTGCTCACATGAATATCATTCTTCCAGTCTCATTTTTCAAACCCTAGCATTAAGAAATCACTGTAATTTCCTTGAAATACCTGCTACTTAAAACTTCTTTCTCCTTTTGTTGGAACCCTTATTGCTTCTGCAATAGTCTATTCATTCACCGTGATCTTTAAACTCTTGAGCTGAACCATTCCATCTTTATAATTTTTTATGAAAGCCATAGTTACCTGTGAATGATAACCCTGCAAATTTTCACAGAAATCAAGCCATCTAGCATTTTTCCTCAATTGAGCTGACCTTGGAAATTGCAGTATCCATTGTGTGTTATCGGGTTCTAGTCTGCAAATTAGGCTTCCCGGTCTTCTTTTCACCACAATTTCTGAATCTTCTTCCATTGTTACCTCGGTATTCTGCAAACTCTTCAAAATATAAACTTCATAGAGCTAATGGAATTTGAGAACAGTAGTATGACTGGTTTTAGGGAAATATAGAATATTACTTTCAACTGTCAACACTATAAACATTGGTACCATTACTCATTACACCAAATGCCTCGATTTCATATGGAGAACATTTGTGAAAGCAGATCAGTGAAACGATGTAAAAAATTATTATTTAGATAGGACTACCTTTAAGAAATAATAATGATTCTTTTAAATCATAGTACCGAGCCTCTCAAATTTTTCATGTGCTTACATACATACATATACCATCTTTTCATTGTCATATTTTTTCACAACGAATGATATTCATGAATAAAACCATCAATGCAATACTTTTAAGGAATGCTACTAGTTTAAGGAATGTTGCCAGTTTATAAAATCCAATTTATAATAAAACCTCTTGCTCTTGATATAGGTTCATAACTTTAAATAATAAATGATTTGACCCTTCAAAGGAAATCACAATAAAAAATATAAAAAATTATGTCACTCAAAGGTATAAAATAAGGTAAAATTAAAGAAATGAACTCAACATAAAAACAACTATAAAACCCTAGCACAAAAATGAAAAAACAACCATAGGCTCTGACTAGGGACAAAGATTTCCTTGTGAAGCTTTGAGAACATGTTGACTTGTGCCTTCAAAAATCTGTTAAAGTCATTTATGTCTTATTGGGATGGATTCTTATTCAAAGAAAATGATATATACAGTGAATATGTACAATAATCCTTTATTTCTCAATATCTATGAAAATACTTTAGAAAACGTCCATTGACTGGACCTGCAATTTCTTCACCATTCAAATTTTGCAAAACAAAAGTATTGTTTCCTAGAATTTTGATCAATGTAAAAGGCCCTATCCATAAATTACCGAACTTTCCATGCTCACCTTTTTCATCCTTTCGTGCATCCCATTTGAGAACAAGGTCACCCACTGCAAAGACATCTTTTTTAAATTTTTAATCAAATCTTTCCTTCATCCTTTTTCTATGCATCTCAGTTGTATTTTCAATAGTTTCTCTCTCCTATTGCAATTGAATTATCTGAAACATTCTTCTTCTTATATCATTAGGTTCTTCATTTATTTCCTGCATAAATTTAATGACTAGCGCAACTAACTGAGTAGGAAACACAACATCAACTCCATATACCAACTGGAAAGGGGATGTCCCTATTGAATTTGTAATAGTTACTCTATCATGTCACATCCCCATCCCTCCGATCGGCGAAGAGGACGCGACGAACACCAACAACAAGCGGAAAAACAGCCCCATGAACATAAACAAACATCAATGCTGGAATTAAAACTTACAAGCATACACAGATGCAGAATGAATCAACATTCAGTGGAAGCAACACACATACATTTCCATCATAAAACATGTTCATCATAATTCATTATACAATAGATATAAATTGTAGAGACAAAACAACCAAGATTACTTATATTTTGGATGGATAATTCACCCCGGAACCAGCTACGTCGCTGCAACGTTCCACCCAACCATAGGCCAACGTGCTCATCCATCTCTCAGCAACGCTACTACCCCTGAGCTGGGCATAATTCCTACAGGATAAGGGTCATTGCAGGCTTACACATAGCCAAGGGACACAATCTGTCAAACCAACACCGTTGGGTTTACCAGGCCTTCAACAATCGGCCAAGCCAGCACAGTCCGAAGACCAACCACTGCATACCCACAGCAAAACAAGAGGTTCACCGCTCTGTGATGAAGGCAAGACAACCGGGGACAGTCCCAAACCAAAGATGAACCACAACTCAAGACCACAAGGCAACACAAAGTTTTTCTTGGCCCTAGCATGGCCAAAACGACTTAGCAGCAACACCCAAACTAGGGTACTTCAGCAACCCAACTTCACAATGCAAACAATGGAAACAATCCACAACCCAAAGTGGATAAGAAATAGAACTCCCAGCATAACCATGGGAAACTCAGCCAACAGATGTGGCAATCAATAGTCATAGACTCACAGTGAAAATGATGTGCATCTATACATAGTCCCAAAGCAGGGAAGAAGGAAACGCACATGCACTCAGAAATCGTGGAAAGAATCGTAGCAACCCAAACTGTGGGTTAAACCAACAGCATACCCAAATCACGGGTTAAACTAACAGCAAGGCATAAATCATGGATTAAAGCCATGGTCAGTCACATACCAGTAGAAATTGGGCCCCTTGACGTCATTTCACCTGCTCGCTACGTGCACAATCAGAAAAGATCTGTGACTGGTGCTTGAGGAGCACAGAACAAGAATCCTATCCTGCGCGAGGATGAACAACACGTCTCTCTGCATGAGGTGAACAGACAATGGTATAAGCGCGCGGATGAACAGAACAACAGTGCACAGGAGGAATCCGAACCCGTCTCTGCGTGAGACATAAACATACCAAAGCTTGCGTGAGGATCAACAGGCAATCGGGAGGACAAACAGATCCTCCTCGTGAAGATGGGAAAATGTGGGGAAGAAGAGTGAATGCATTCATGGGTGGAGTGGGCATGTGGGAAAGGGACTGACAGTCCTGCCACCCCACTCCCAAAGACAATAACTGCCTCAACCACCAGCAGCCATTCAGCAATAACTCCCCAACTAACAAAATAAGAAATAAAGAGGTTGGATAAGACAAGAAAGTTGACAAAACAACAAGGTGGAAACACATGGGTTTTTCCCCCATAAACCAAGGTTTGACATCCCCCACACCCTTATCCTTTGGAACCATGCCCTTTTCATTCAACGTTGCACTGTCATAGCTGGTTGTGGTTTTAGTTTTATTTGATGTGCGTATTTACATGATGCTACATTATAATGTGTTGGATAGCACGACATACCATCGACAATGATCCCTATTGCCGAAACATACACGACCAAATCGATGGTGGGGATTTTGCCTTGAGGTCCTCACCATGATCAATTACATTTTATACATCATGCAAACGGGGTCAAAACCGGGGATGTGACATATCAGCCCAAGACAAAATTTTAATTTGGTATCCCAACTTCTTTTATTTTGAAATAACATTTTCTTGATACTGTTCACAATTTTTTTATTACTGGATTCTGTTAATCCATTACCCTATGGGTAATATGGTGTGGACTGTTTCAATTTAATATTATTTTCTTCACAAAATTTCATCATCTTTTTTGATTTAAAAGTAGGAGCATTTTCAGTAATTAATTTCCTAGGGCATCCAAATCTACTAAGAATATTTTCCTATAGGAAATTAATTATGATTTGTTCAGTTGCTCTCCTTGTGGGCATTTCCTCCACCCACTTAGTGAAAATAACAGTTGCAGTTAATATCCATTTGTGCTGACCACTATAAGGAGGATGAATTTCACCTATAAAATCTAAACCCCACTGCTAAAATGGACAATTTACTGTTATAGGCTTCAAGGGTAATGACTGAAGTTTATGCTTACTTGGAAAATTTTGACACTCCACACATGATCTGACCTGATGATACACATATGAAAAAATATTAGACCAATAATATCCTACTCATAATATTTTAAAAGAAGTTGCTTTCCAATACTTGTGCCCACCACATACTCCACTGTTCAATTCAAAAGTAATAGCATCAACCTCTTATTTCTCCAAACACTTCGACAGTATTCCTCCAGGATCCTTCCAGTACAAAACTTGATCTATTAAAACATACTTCATTTCTTTAAGTTTTAATGATCTGAATTCATTTCTATTCAATTCTAGAGGGAATGGTAAGTATAAAAGGAAATATACAATTTCTTTATACTAATCAGACTCACCATACCTGCTATAAAGCTGCTGCTTACTGTATTCTTTTGCCATATCTTGTTCTAAATGTTCTGCCATCAAATGAAGATTTAATACCTGACAATTTGATTCGGTTAGGAGTTTTGCTAATCCCTGGCCTTTTCCCAATTTTGTTGGTTTAATATCCACATCATACTCCATAACCTTTGCTATCCATCTACCTATTTTCCCCTCACTATCAGGCTGTGCTAAAATCTCCTTAACCGCTGAACTTGGAACATATGCCAAAATCTTGGAATGTAAAACACATATTCTCAAAAATTTGAGAGTTTTAACTAATGCATATGCTTGTTTTTCCATTGTATTATATTTAAGCTCTAAATCTCTTAATGTTTTACTGAAAAAAGAAATTGGTTGTTCCAAACCGTCTGAATTCTTTTACAATAACACAACAGTTATAGTATCTTTAGATGTAAATGAAAAAATTGCAAAATCCTTTGTATAATCTGGAGCTATCAATATGGGTGCTTCTATCAATGCCTGCTTTATGGCTTCAAATGATTGTTTAGCCTAATTTTACCATTTAACTTCCTTATCCTTCTTGAGCATCTCCGTGATATGTTTGATAATTTCTGTGAAATTAGAAATAAATCATCTTAAGAAATTGATCTTTCCAATGAAAGATTGAATCTCCTTTTTATTTCTAGGAATACTGATTTTTAAGATGCCCTTTACCCTCTCTGGATCTATTTTGATTCCTTCAGCAAAAACAATATGCCCTAACAACTTACCTTCTGTCATAGCAAAGTGAGACTTTTTTGGGTTCAATGATAAACCAAATTTTCGGCACTTAATAAAAATCTGTCTTAAATGTTTCAGATGATCTTCATCAGACTTGGAAAAGACTGTAATATCATCTTGGTATATTACTACAAATTTTTCATTTTCCCCCACAAAGGCTACATCCATAGCCTTTTGAAAAGTAGCACCTGCGTTCATAAGCCCAAAAGGCATTTTATCATACATAAAAGTCCCCCATGGAGTTGTGAATGATGTTTTTTCTCTATCTTTAGGCTGTACTGCAATCTTGTTATAACCAGAAAAACCACGAATCATTGAAATTCTATGAGATCCTACAACTCTCTGCAAAATCTAATCTATTTTCGGTAATGAATAATTATCTTTCAAACAAGATCTCTTCAAGTTGTGAAAATCAACACAAAGCCTTATTTCTCCATTTTTCTTACGTACAGGCATCGAATTTGCAATCATGATGAATATCATAGAGGTACAATAATTTTTGCATCTACTAATTTTTTTACCTCTTTTTCAGTTACTGGCAGCAATGATGGGTTAAGCCTTCTAAGTTTCTATTTAAAAGTCTTAGTATTTGGTTTTAGAGGAATTTTATGCTGAATTATGCTAGTGTCATAAGTTTTTAAATCATGATATGACTAAGCAAAAATGTCCACAAATTATTTCAGCAAACCAATATATTTTTTCTTTTCCTTCTTTGACAGTGATTTTGACATTTTTATCATTTTAGGCTGATCATCAGAACCAATGTTATAATCTATAACATTCTCCTCAGTGGTCTGAAAGGTGGGCTTTAACAATGTATCATCCTTTGAAAACAACCTCTCAAGTGGAACAAGTCCCTTAGGAATGAAATTTCCTTTTAATTCAATAATCTTAGGACTAGCTATTGAATCATTCCTACATGGTTCATTTTCCATTAATTCAAAATCTTGTTCTTGATCAACTAAATCATCTGAAAACTCACCTACTAATTCCAGAAATTCTTTTATCTCTTGATCATCATGAAAAACTTTCCATTGTTTGATGTCGTCTGGAACAGAGGGTCTGTATCTCACATCAATTGGATATTTCAAATGTGTTACTTTTGGAACTTTAAAATATGTTGTTGCTAAGGCTAGGGAATCAACTGTTTCATTATATTCTCTTGAAACAAAATTTATATTGAAAGCAATAAAAATTTCAATTAGATCCCAAGCCTCATTTCTATACACTTTTAGTAAATACAGCTTTACCTGGTAAACATTTTTTACTTGATGAATCACTAATTCAGAGTCACCAAACACAGCAAGCTATTTAATATCCAAGTATTTTGCTGCTCTTAATCCCATAATCAAATCCTCATACTCAACAGTATTATTGGTTGTTTTAAATTCCAATTTGTACATAAGGGAAATGACCTCACCTCCAGCTGAAATCAATAACACTCCTTCTCCTACCCCCTCCTTACTTGATGCACCATCAAAATACATCTGCCATAAACCATCTGGTTCTTCTTTCTTTATCTGAACTGGAATATTCTTCTGTACTTGTAAAACTCCTTCAACTTCATCACTTAATTGCAACATACAAGAACAAAGATTTTCATCAATTGAATAGATCTAATGATTATTAGGGTGTCTACTATCACTTACCAAATATGCCATCTGTACTTCTCTATAAAGTCTTCTAAATTCTCCTCCAAATACTGGAATTGTAGCATATGAAATAAAGATCTGTATGACATAAAGTGGAATACAAAATTCAATATCAAGGGAACTACGAGCACAAATTTATGGAATAAAACTGACTCTGTCACTAAATATTTGAAAGATAACTATATTTTATTAGAAGAATCATGGAATGGATTGTATTCAACCATACACAGGATAAATCATAAAAAACACAATTCATAAAAATACAAAATCAGCTCGTAACCATAATCATATTAAAGCAGAACCTATATTGAAGAAGCAAAGAGTTTCATGTCATACAGTATACATCAAAATTGGTTTCCCATATCCAATTGCCACACCTTTCAAATCTAGATACCATCCTTATATACAAAAATTCTGAGTTTTTGAGATAGTTATCAGATCCTATTTCTATGGATCGAATTATTTCAAAAATAGAAAATTCGATCGTCCTAAAACAGTTGTAATTCAAGTGTAATACAAAATACCAATAGAAATAGACATCTGTCAAAACCTAATTGATTTCAAAATCCAACTATGACTCTAAGTATAAATACTCTTAGAATCCTTTGCCAAGACAGTTAGATCACTTAAAACCTGGAATCTTCTTTGCAATCTGGAAAACTCAGCATCTTTGTTCTCCATTTGATTGTGCGCCTCCTTACTTTGAGTCTTCATGTGTTCGAACTACTTTTGGATGGTTCTTTTCTCTTTCAAAATGTCTTTAGATATTGAAAGTAACTTCTGATAATCTACTTCCTTCTCCTCCAAATCCTCTTGTAATCTCTTATTTGCAGTCATTAAATTCTCATTAATATTCTGTAAAAACCTGGTTTGGTCCTTATATGTCTGCAAATATTTCTTAATCTGGTTTAATTCTGGAGTTATTTCAATGGATTCTTCTTTCATAAGGACCTCATATTCTTGTGGAAGCTTCGAGACTGAACAATCTTCTGAACACACTTGTTTATTTGTGCAAAATATTTCTTGTATAGACCATGCATGTAATATCCCACTTATTGTACCCTAAATACCTTGTAATTATAAAAATGTTTACTGCAATTGTTCAGGTGAGGAGCCCAAGGCCAAGGCCCCACAAGAAACAATACCAAGAACTCGATATGACTTAGTTATGTAAGAGTAAAAACTTAGGAGACCTAAGACTTTGATGCAGCTTAATGACAGGCAATTAAACCCACTACGGCTAAAAAGAAAACACATGGTCGGGGAGCCATAACTCGATAACGCAGTCATATACATTATCTTGAGTATGGAAGTATTGGAAATGGGGACTCTCCCTATAAGGGAATCTCTACTTTGCAGAGATTATCCCAACTAGGATACCCTATGCACTAAGTCCTATTACAACTAACCCCAATTAGAGGGAGTCGTAATCATTTTATGTTTACACAGCATAAAAGGAGCAAAGTAATTAAAACTTAAGAGGGAAAACCATCCTAAGAAATTAATGGACCATAGGTCATGGCCACCTAAAATATGAAAAAGATAGATATCACCGATAGGATACACTGTTTAATATATTAATGGTAAAATACCCCCTGCCTAGACTATGTACATAAAGACATATGTTGGGGTACTTTGTAAAGAGAAATATTTAGAGGTGTATGTAGACGTTTATATATATATATATATATATATATATATATATATATATATATATATATTGGCCATAAGAAATGCTTACATTAATCGACATGATAAAAATAATAGTTTAAATATTTTAGGATTCTTATAATAAATCCAAGCGTGAATTATCCTAAATAAAAGGGTGAATAACTCTTAAAGGATATTTTATTACCTTCCTTATGGGGAGGAGTGAATAAAGGAGATTTTTTATTACCTTCCTCCATGGAGAAGAGCGAATAAAGGGATTTTTTCCTTTTGAATTAAAGGAGATTTTTATTACATTCCTTTATGGGGAGGAGCAAATAAATGAGATTTTTTACTACCTTCCTCCGCGGAGAAGAGTGAATAAAGGGAGATCATTATCCTTCCTGTAGCAGTAAGAGAAAATATAAGAAATACTTATTTCATTTCCTGGTAGGAGAATATTTTAGGAGGTTATTTAAACGGTGCTTAAACTTCACTAAGGGTGGGGGGCATGTTCGACGAAAACGCACTTGAGAGAGAGGGAATGTGTAAGAATATTACATGACATGCTTAGATTGATTTGGTGTGGATATTGGAGAAAGGGGGAGCCATCGTTGAGGATAATAATTTCAGCTTTGGGAGCTCTGATTGAGGTGGGATACATAATATCCTCTGCAGGAAACACTCATTGTAAACTACTGAACAAAAACTCTAGCCGTGATTTTTTTTAGCTTCTACAATTTGCTTTAGCTTGTGTCTGAAATAGGAGCTTCTTGGAAAATGGTTCAGAATTGTTTTCAAGGTCATATCCATCAATTGAGTTTGATAGATTGTTTTGAGCAGAAAATTAGTTGCCTGAGTTCAGCATTTCATTATGTCTGTTGCTCTTTACGTAAGGGTTTATATCATAATTAAGGTGAAATAATAAATCATAATTTGGTAGATTGTTTTGAGCAGAAAATTAGCTACCTGAATTCAACATTTTAATTCTATCCATTGCCCTTTACGTAAGGGTTTAGATCAGAAGTAATCTGAAATAATAAATTAGAATTTGATAGATTGTTTTGAGCAGAAAATTAGGTGCCTGAATTCAACATTTTAATTTTGTCCATTGCTCTCTACGTAAGGGTTTACATCATAAGTAATGTGAAATAATAAATCAGAATTTGATAGATTGTTTTGAGCAGAAAATTAGTTGCCTCAATTCAGCATTTTAATTCTGTTCATTGCTCATTATGTAAGGGTTTAGATCATAAGTAAGATGAAATAATAAATCAAAATTTAGGCTAGAAACTGCTATTGTCATATCTGAAATAGGAGCTTCTTGGAAAATGGTTCAGAATTGTTTTCAAGGTCATATCCATGAATCGAGTTTGATAGATTGTTTTGAGCAGAAAATTAGCTGCCTGAGTTTAGCATTTTAATTCTGTCCATTGCTCTTTACGTAAGGGTTTAGATCATAAGGTGAAATCATAAATCAGAATTGAGGCTAGAAATTGTTATTGCCCTATCTAAAATAGGAGCTTCTTGGAAAATGGTTCAGAATTGTTTTCAAGGTCATATGCATCAATCCATATTCTCTGATAGAAACTCTTACAGTGAATATGAACAAGATGAGAAGGGACATCCTTGTTATTGCAGTATATATTTTGTTTTTCATACGCCCTTTTTTCTATGCTTCGAAGTTATAAACATTTTTTATACGTAATACATATGATCTGGAGAGAGATGCTGATATTTAAGGTACTATAAACCTCCACAGAAAAGAGATACTATTTATAATGTTTTATGAATATATAAGAATTATGTCTCTCTCTCTCTCTCTCTCTCTCTATATATATATATATATATATATATATATATCATTTCATGTACATTGTCATATTTACCTCTAGAGAAGATAAAGATGCAGAGGTATAATGTTCCATATGAAATCTTTATGGATTGAATTCCAGAGAAACACTCCCTAAGCGGGACCCGGTGGGGTTCAATAGAAAATGATGGCAACCTTTCCGTTGCGGATTGTAACCTTTTAATGAAATGAACGTCGGAGGAATGTGAAATCTTTTGTTCGATGTAACCCCAAGGTTGGGGTGAACCATGTACATTTTTGTCTATCTCCTTTTCATGTGTCTGAATGTTTTATTTTCCTGACATAATTTTGTGTACATGTGATGTTGATCTGCAACCTTGTTAATGGATTTTTTCTATTGTAGGAGATAATCAAGAAAAGTTATTATAATGATTTTTTGGTATGCACATAGTATTGTTTTAAATGCATTATGATGATGAAAATGCTTGCAGTTTCCAACAAAACCACTAATAGATGAATGGTTGAATATTTTGTAAATGGTCAAATGATTGGTTTTACAATGCGTGTAGTTTGACACTATCGAATTCAATTAGACATGCTTATTGGAATGCCATGTGAAATCTGCCACTAACATGATTGAACCATGTTGTAGTAACAGTGCAACAAAATTTTACAGGTGTTTTCTTGATGCACAATTACATGTATACAAAACAAGGTTTGAATGCACTAAGAGATAGACATGACATTATGGAATTAATAAATAGTTTCTTGAAGTGTTTACTATCTGGTATGAAACATTACTAAATGAGTCATAATTAAGTAATGTAGAAATTCCTAAGGTAAGATTTGGATTGTCAGTATCACCTTAACACACACCTTAATGGAGTTGTTACTCTTAATTGTTATGACCATTTATTGCTGATAAAACAAAAGGGAGGACATGGAAATGGGTTTTTGATGTGAAGTTAAAGAATTTAAAATATAGTAACCAATATTTCCGCCATGGTGTTGATTAGTAAAAATGCGATTAAAATATTGTACACTCTGAAGAATTTTAACATGGTTGTCCTTTTGATTATGGAAAAGGCGAAAAATTTAGTTCATTCTTTCCATTTTTACACACGGAGTTCCGGGTTTGTTACATATGGTATCAGAGCCAAAGTGACAGCACTCATGCCTATTTGGGTTCAACTTATAGTTAGGACGCATGAAGATGGATATCTCTAACCAATCAATTGTTTGTATTTGTGGATGCATGACACTGATGAACGAGGGGATAAGTTGTCCGAGTGAGCCTTCAAGGATCAAAGGAGGTAATGAAGAGGATCAAAGAAAACATCATGGAAGAAGGTATAACAAAAGTAATTCTTTCATCAAAGCCAAATGGATCATGACCCATTCTTATGGTAAGGTATTGAAAATTGGACTAAAGAATTGCCCAACAGATGTTTGAAACCAGAATGAATTATTCTGCAGTAGGGTATTCTATTGGAGTCTAAGTATGGTTCCGCTTAAAATGCTGAATTTTGTGGCATGCCAGACTAAAATAGTTACAACGTTTTCTGAAACTTAAATGAATCTTATGTAAATTAAGGGCAACTACAAAAGGTATCAACAAACTTATATTTTAACTAACTGTCAGGGGTTACTTGCTCCAAATCTATCCTATCTGGAAGACGCAAGTAGAACTTAAGGGATTGAGGAATAAGTGGTGGTTCTTATTTGAGCCGGGAGTTATTCTAGCCTTAGTCGGGTTCCCTGTCTTGAAAAGAATTCTATGCACTTATAACTAGTAAATTCAACTCGAATGAAGGTGGATTATAAACGCAGGATAATTATAGGAATAATGTGGTCAGAAGCTCCATGTCTGCTTAAATTTTGTATTTATGTTTCTCGGATGATCATATTAACTATTAAATATTTCCACAATTAGGCTAACGGGATGGTTTCTAGACTAATTTTTCCTCTTGTTTCTTTATGCATTAAAGACAACAAAAAGGGGGTTCACATGACATTAGATTATGTTATCTGGATTCTCAAACAACAAAGTAATTTTAGGAAATCATGGGAATGTTGTACAATTGGCTATTGGGAAACAGTTTGAAACTGCCTGCTAGAGACCATATTCACACACTTTTTCTTCTTGATTGAAGGAAAATTTTGATCCTACAAAACTTGGAATTGCCTCTCTAAAGATAGTTCTTTTTATGTTTATTTTTGTACATAAGGATTTGACATTTTTATCCAATTTCTCATCACATGTTTAAATTGTGAGAAGATCTAATGTAAGAGTATGGTATAGATCTACATTGACTAAACATTATATACTCTACTTACTAATGTCCTAGTTGATGCACGACCCTATGTGTATGATCTCGAAATGAAAATATTGTATATGTCTTGAATCTTCAAAAAACCCAATCGATTTGGAATCAATCAACCTTGTGGATGGTGGAGATGCACAAATTATTGGCTAACTTAAATCACACTTGAGGAATCATAATTTTGTAGTATTTCATACATAAATCTATTGCAAGCATGTAGTTGTCACTCATAGTCACCTTTAGAGTTGCAGGGGGAAAGCTGATAGGTATAAATTAAATTTTAAATTACTTATCCATAGTTGTGACTAGATCGCTATGACTAGTCAGTTGCAAATAATGCTTTACAATATTTGCATATGTATTGATACACGTAATTGTTTGATTTCCTTCCATCTAAGTCATATCTAGATTCGATGCCTAAAAATTCCTTTTGGATCATAGTGTACGAATTTGATACCGCATTTCAGCTATGAATTAAATGATTTGGACCTAATAACGGTTCATGCCGAAACCCTATAACGCATTGTGTTGGCTGGAATAGATCTAATAAACATTGCCATCGAAATTTTTGGTAAAGCATTGGACTTGTCATAAGTCTGATAACGTGTCAAGGTGTCGAAATTCTGCTAATGCATTGAGTTGGGCTTGGGGTATATCTAACAAATCTTTGATGGCATTTATATGATGCACGTGATCTAGTTGAATGGATCGAAAGGGAAAAATCGTCTCTGAATTATTTTGTTAGATGAGTCATTTTTGAATGCCAAAGGATAGAATAAGATCTTTTTCATTATAGTTTGGATATTTAAAATCTCTACCTTAATGATCGAATTGCAGATCTAAATTCCGAGTGTTGGGAAATTGCTGTTAACATTTGGAAATGGTAAGTGAATGAATGACATATAACGTTATGGAATAACTTTGCAGGTTATGTGTGAGACACCACCAACTGAAATGGACTATTTGTTTCAAAAATTCACTATCTTAAATAAAGAATCTAAACCACTCAAGAACGAGTGTTGTTTTATTACCTTATTTTAGATTTTGTATTTCAAGGTTTCTATGAACAAAGGTTTAACAGTGGATTGTGGTGTTATGTACCGGCATTGTAGGACTTTACGATGATTCTGACCATCTCACGAGCAACGTAAGACATGGATTCTAAATCCACTTGTGAGTAAGTGGTGGTTTATTCTGAATGAATTATAAGATTGTATGAACCATGAATAATGGTAAGGGTACAATCACTACAACTTACAAAATGTTGATTAAACGAATGTAAATTCTAACGATTAAATAATGAAATTTTGGGGTATCGATAAATTCCTTGACTAACCATGTAGCCGATTCATGAATCGAGACAATGACAGTAAAGTCATGTTGAGCACCAAGGAGTGTGCGATACGAATAGTGAAAGTTGAAATCTGCACCAAATATGAACAAGGAAAAATTTGAATGATGCAGGAGCACCATGGTGTTAGGAAAGTGATTGTCGGGTGAGCACGTTGGTGTTAGGAATATATGCTGCAAGAGCACAATGGTGTTAGGAAAGCAATTGCCACATGAGCACATTGGTGTTAGGCATATGGTGTCACAAAAGACCTAGGCAAAATTGGACATCTTGAAGATAGGATGCTGTTTAATGTCAATGAGGGGAGAACTTTTAACTAGTGGGTAAAAGGGAGAGTAACCTAAGAAACTGTGGTAAGTCCACCCCAAAATGGAAAAGAAACTCAACGGAGAGTTTGAAAAAAAAAACGAACGTAAAACATGTTGACGAATTTCCAAGTAACTATTACATGCGGAATGGGTAATGTGAGGAAGGTATTTCCTCAGCACGAGGACGACATAAATATCCAAGGGTTGGAGATAAAACCAACACCCAAAGGGTAGTAATTATATTTTATTGATGAATAAATTGCATTATGAAAATAATTGGGTACTATGATACCAATAAAAACTAGAAAGTGTCCCATAAATTGTAGATTGTTACAATGGAAAAGTTATTTATGGCTTATGTTTAAGTTGAATTATAATTTTGGACATGAATTATTGAATAAAAATTGGGCTAGACCCGAACCTTGTGTAGGAAATTGCAGGTCTTGAACGATAGCAACTTGAGAAGGAGCGCGAAAGATCGAAAAACATCAGAACAAAGTAGTCAAAGCAAGAAAGATGACTCATGAGAAGCAACAAACTGGCTGGAAACTGGAACATCGAGGACGGTGTTAATTTCAAGGGAGGGAGGATGTAATATCTCGCTTATTGTACCCTAAATACCTTGTAATTATAAAAATGTTTACTGCAATTGTTCTGGTGAGGAGCTCAAGGCCAAGGCCCCACCAGAAACAATACGGGGAACTCGATATGAGTTAGTTATCTAAGAGGATAAACTCAGGATACCTAAGACTTTGATGCAACTTAACGATGAGAAACTAAGCCCACTATGGCTAAAAAGAAAAGGAATGGTCGGGGAGCAATAAATCGATAACGCAGTCATATACATTATCCTGAGTATCACAGTATTGGAAATAGGTATTTTCCTTGTAAGGGAATCTCTACTTCGCAGAGATTATCCCAACTAGGATACCCTACGCACTAAGTCCTATTACGACTAACCCCAGTTAGAGGGATTCACAATCATTTTTTGTTTACGCAGCA
>LPNX011214919.1:89044-102873 GCA_001517045.1 Pseudotsuga menziesii | reverse complement strand
TAATGGGCATTATAAAAATAATAGTTTAAATATTTTAGGATTCTTATAATAACTCCAAGCAGGAATTATCCTAAATAAAAGGGTGAATAACTCTTAAAGGATATTTTATTACCTTCCTTATGGGGAGGAGTGAATAAAGGAGATTTTTTATTACCTTCCTCTGTGGAGAAGAGCTAATAAAGGGATTTCTTCCTTTTGAATTAAAGGAGATTTTTATTAGCTTCCTTTATGGGGAGGAGCGAATAAAGAAGATTTTTTATTACCTTCCTCCGTCGAGAAGAGCGAATGAAGGGAGATCATTATCCTTCCTATAGGAGTAAGAGCAAATATAGGAAATACTTATTTCATTTCCCCATAGGAGAATATTTTATGAGGTTATTTAAATGGTGCTTAAAATTCACTAAGGGTGGGGGCATGTTCAAGGAAAATGCACTTGAGAGAGAGAGAAAGTGTAAGAATCTTACGTGACATGCTTAGATTGATTTGGTGTGGAGACTGGAGAAAGGGGGAAGCTTTGTTGAGGATAAGAATTTTAGCTCTGGGAGCTCTGATCGAAGCGAGATACACAATATCCTCTTCAGGAAACGCTCATGGTAAACTCTTGAACAAAAACTCCAGCTACAATTTTCTTTAGCTTGTGTCTGAAATAGGAGCTTCTTGTAAACTGGTTCAAAATTGTTTTCAAGGTCATATCCATCAATCGAGTTTGATAGATTGTTTTGGGCAGAAAATTAGCTTCCTGAATTCAGCATTTTAATTCTGTTTGTTGCTCTTTACGTAATAGTTTAGATCATAAGTAAGGTGAAATAATAAATCAGAATTTGATAGATTGTTTTGAGCAGAAAATTAGCTTCCTGAATTCAACATTTTAATTCTGTCCATTTCCCTTTATGTAAGGGTTTAGATCATAAGTAATGTGAAATAATAAATCAGAATTTGATAGATTGTTTTTAGCAGAAAATTAGACGCCTGAATTCAGCATTTTAATTCTGTCCATTGCTCTTTACGTAAGGGTTTAGATCATAAGTAATGTGAAATAGTAAATCAGAATTTGATAGATTGTTTTGAGTAGAAAATTAGCTGCCTGAATTCAGCATTTTAATTCTGTCCATTTCTCTTTACGTAAGGGTTTAGATCATAAGTAAGGTGAAATAATAAATTAGAATTTGATAGATTTTTTTGAGCAGAAAATTAGCTTCCCTAATTTAGCATTTTAATTCTATCAATTGCTCATTACGTAAGGGTTTAGATCATAAGTAAGGTGAAATCAATAAATCAGAATTTAGGCTAGAAACTGCTATTGCCGTATCTGAAATAGGAGCTTCTTGGAAAATGGTTCAGAATTGTTTTCAAGGTCATATCCATCAATTGAGTTTGATAGATTGTTTTGAGCAGAAAATTAGCTGGCTGAATTTAGAATTTTAATTCTGTCCATTGCTCTTTATGTAAGGGTTTAGATCATAAATAAGGTGAAATCATAAATCATAATTTAGGCTAAAAATCGCTATTGCCCTATGTAAAATAGGAGCTTCTTGAAAAATGGTTCAGAATTGTTTTGAAGGTCATATCCATCAATCCATATTCTCCGATATTTCAAGTTTTCAGAATGATAGCATGCTCTAAATGCCATTTTAAAGTACTTGCATCTGTTCAAATTTGAAGAATTAAGAACAATGTTAGAAGAGAAAATCTATTGACTGTAAATGCTAAGCAGGACTTGTTTGTATTAGTATAGAGAACTCTTACAGTGAATATGAACAAGATGAGAAGGGGAAGCCTTGTTACTGTAGTATATAATTTTTTTTTCATAAGCCCTTTTTTATATGCTTCGAAGTTATAAATGTTTTTTATATGTAATACATATGATCTGGAGAGAGATGTCGATATTTAAGGTACTATAAATCTTCACAAAAAGGAGATACTGTTTATAATGTTGTATGAATATATAAGAATTATGTCTATATATATATCATTTCATGTACATTGTCGCATTTACCTCTAGAGAATATAAATATGCAGCGGTATAATGTTCCATATAAAATCTTTATGGATTGAATTCTAAAGAAATACTCCCTAAGTGGGACCCGGTGGGGTTCAATAGAAAATGATGGCAACATTTCCATTGCGGATTGTAACCTTTTAATGAAATGAATATCATAGGCATGTGACACCTTTTGGTGGACGTAACCCCGAGGTTGGGGTGAACCACGTACATTTTTGTCTATCTCCTTTTCATGTGTCTGAATGTTTTATTTTCCTGACATTGTTTTGTGTACATGTGATGTTGATCTACAACCTTGTTAATGGATTTTTTCTATTGTAGGAGATAATCAAGAAAATTTATTATAACGATTTTTTGGTCTGCACATAGTATTGTTTTAAATGCATTATGATGATGAAAACTCTTGCAGTTTCCAACCAAACCACTAATAGATGAATGGTTGAATATTTTGTAAATGGTCAAATGATTGGTTTTACAATGCGTGTAGTTTGACACTATCGAATTCAATTAGACATGATTATTGGAATGCCATGTGAAATATGCCACTAACATGATTGACCCATGTTGTAGTAACAACGCAAAAAAAATTCACAGGTGTTTTCTTGATGCACAATTACATGTATGGAAAACAAGGTTTGAATGCACTAAGATATAGACATGACCTTATGGAATTAATAAATAGTCTCTTGAAGTGTTTACTATCTAGTATGAAACATTACTAAATGAGTCATAAGTAAGTAATGTCTAAATTTGTAAGGTAAGATTTGGATTGTCGGTATCACCTTAACACACGCCTTAATGGAGTTGTTACTCATAATTGTTATGACCATTTATTGTTGATAAAAAAAGGCAGGAAATGGAAATGGGTTTTTGATGTGAAATTAAAGAATTGAAAAGATAGTAACCAATATTTCCACCATGGTGTTGATTAGTATAAATTCTATTATAAGATTATACACTCTGAATAATTTTAACATGGTTGTCCTTTTGATTATGGTAAAGGCAAAAAATTTACTTCATTCTTTCCATTTTTACACAAATAATTCTGGGTTTGTTACACTGCAACTCCTTGAACATCAATGAAATTGTCATTATCTAAACAATATTGACCTTTGGATGTGTGTACAGTTTCTTTGCTAAAAGAATCATTTATCATCACAATTTCTTCATAGTCTTTATGCACCAATTCCATTTCTTCCTGCAATTTACTTCTTAACCTAGTCCTAGTCTTGACACCAATGCTTACTGATTTCAAAAGATGAACTCATGCTTCATTATTTGAAGTTATATTCTTTAACATCATACTTAATGTTTCAGGGTTTTCATCTGTAACTGAAACTTTAGGAAACAAATTATTCTAATTTGGTTCTTCTACAAAATCCTTACCTTCTACTGTAACATACTCAACTTGTTCTTCATGATTTCTTGTTTTCTTGTTCAAGTATTATGTTACCCTTTTTCCCTTTTCTTTGGTCCTTTATTCAAACCCTAACTCTGACAGCAAACTTTCCCAAGTTCGTCCTTCTCTATGCATTTGTGAAATCAGCAACAATTTTATTAAACCCTGATGGTATATAGAACGAGCAATATTCTCTCGATGGGATTGAACCCACATAACCATATTTTGCAAGCTCTTCAATAGATAAAATGGGAGATTGAGATTTAATCTTCCATTAAGGTGCATCAACAACCTTAAATGACATTTGAAAACCCTGTCATACCAACCTTCACATGTAATATAATTTTGAACCATTTCCAAAGGAATTTGCAAGTTACGTTTTATCTTGCTCACATGAATACCATTATTCTACTCTAATTTTTCAAACCATGGCATTAATAACTCACTGTAATTTCCTTGAAAATCCTGCTGCTTAAACCATCTTTCTCCTTGTGCTAGAACCCCTATTGCTTCTGCAATAGACTCTTCATTCACCATGATATTTAAACTTTTGAGATGAACCATTCCATATTTATAATTTCTGATGAATGCCATAGTTACCTGTGAATGATAACCCTGCAACTTTTCACAGAAAGCAAACCATCCAGCATTTTTCATCAACTAGGATGAACTTGGAAATTGGAGTATCCATTGTGTGTTATCGGGTTTGAGTCTGCAAATTAGGCCTTCCCATATTCTTTTCACCAAAATTTCTTAATCTTCTTCCATTGTTATTATCGACATTCTACAAACTCTTCAAAATATAAACTTCACAGAGCTAATGGAATTTGAGAACAATAATATGACCAATTTTAGGGAAATAAGATAAAATTAAAGAAATGAACTCAACATAAACAAAAGAAATGAACTCAACATAAACAAACAACTATAAAACCCTAGGATAAAAATGAAAAAATGACCATAGAGATAACAGGTGCAAAATGTCAAAAGTATGGGCATTTAAAAATCTTAAGGTGCATTTATTGTTTCATATTTCAATATTTAAAAATGTTACTCGTATAGTAAAGACCTAATAAATCTAATTAGTGACTTAATATTTAATCAATATCCTTCCATAGATAGTGTAAAAGAGGCTAGAAATATCAACTCCCAACATCACTTTCCTAAATCTCTTCCTCCACATGATATAAACCTTGTTGTGCATATATGGATTTATTCTTTATGTGTATTTCAATGAGAATGCAATGATTGTGACTATATGCATAAGATATCATAATCATAAACATCACTATCCAATAGGACCACCCTGTCATAAATAAACTCAAGGCCATAATATCTATAATATTTTCCGCTCAGAGTAAAAGAGAACCGTGAAGATAAACATATTGAAAAATGCATAAATAGGGACTAGGATACCATTAATTCAGTCACTAGTAATGTTAATATATATCATGGGTTTGAGATTACAAACCTTGAGAAGGGAGAGAATGTAGCCGTACTAGTTCATTTATGTGTAGTAAGTAACATTGAATTTAAGTATCGCTAGTTTTTCAAGCCAAACTCTTATTAATTTGAGCTCAAATTACTTTTGGAAATAAGGGTAGGTTGTGTCCCTAATGAAACCAAAGACTAGGATAATTACAAAAATCATTCATATACTGATTGTATATGTTAGACATTTGGGTCTCATAGTCTACTCATGGCCTAATAGCAAATAAAGGTTATTTTGTATACCAAGGCACACTTGTAGTGCATGTATTTTCACACTCAAGGCTAATTATGCACATATATTCAACATGGTAGTCTCACACTTAATTGTATGTGTGATAGAACCATGAAATCCATAATCATTGATGTGATCATTATAACCTCCCACTATCGTTGATGGAACATGTTAAATTTCTTTCAATAAGTAGCATTTTCCTTAGAAAAAAAAGAGAGTTCATTATAGATACCTTAGGATACCATTTATAACTAATAAATGAAGTATTGTATCTTGAAGAATGCCCTACAAATGAAATGAATTAAGAAAATGAGCATTTTCCCTCAAATGGATGAATATGTAGTGCTTTCTCTATCATGCTTTGTGGTGATTATTTTAGTTGAAGATTACATGTACAAGGCTAAGAAAAAGGGAAATTCCAGTGTGAAAGTTATGAATAAACTAATACAAATACATCCTACTATGGTCAAGGATACCCTGGAGTTCTATCTTGTCAATAAAAATAGAGATGATAGAAAGGGAAATACATCATGTCCAAATGGATATTGGAATCTAGAGACATCCTAGGAGGAAACCAATAAAGACATTGGTATAAGGATGTCTAACAAAAGAAGTGAATGGAACGATACGAAGTCCAACTTTAGAAGAAATGAGATATACTACATCATCAAAGATGGCAAGTCAACAAGAGTGACTTAATGAATAGGGATAGCCTAAGTGGTAAGGATGTGATACAAAAACATTTGTTACAAATTATTTCCCCTTTTATTCTTCAATGTTATTTTTTCAATGAAAAAAATAATTCATGTGTTAAGGACAAGGAATTATATACGAAATAAGTGTTAGAATAATAAACCCATAGTTAGCTACCTTAGACATTAAATTAATCATTTTTGTCTTATTTGTCTAGTTTCATGATTCCACCTTATGCAAGTTGTCATCTACACATCCATAGTGGTCAAACATGCTAATTTTGACTCATGGACCACTTGGGAAACCTCAAGGAATCAATTCTGCTTTATTCCTGGCCTCCTAAGCGCCCTTCTTTTTTTCTGCTTTATTGCCTGCTTTTTCAGTGCTTTAAGGCAATTGGGAAAGTTTGACTAGGTGAGGTTAACTAGTTTTTTGTCCTCCACATCCTCCACTCTTTTCTCCTATGAAAAGAATATATGAGTTTTCCTTCCATTACCTTTTAGCTTGCCTAAGTTCTTTTTCCAACTCGTGAGCTCCTTAACTGTTTTGGAAACTACTTTATGCACCTATGGGGGATTTGCTTAATTTTAGTAAGCCTGCTTTTGACTAGATTCGAATTGCCTCCTCATGCATTCGAATCCCTTATGTAATTATTTATTGCAGCAGCCTATGTTGTTACAGGGTTGGATATTGTACACTAATTTAATACAGTTTAGTGTTCGGCTCCATATTCAGTCTCTTTTGTGAGTGATTTTGCATGTACAATTGATCATTGTTGTGAGTGTAATTGTTCTATCACTGGGTTAAATTTACACATGGTATCAGAGCCTTTGTAGATCGATTTCTCTCCTTCAAATTTGTTTTGCAGGTTTGACATCAGTGACTGGGAGCCTTCTACTGACAGCCGGGACAATTTCTGAGCTATGGATCAATCTCAGAAGATCATCTTGACTCCCTTCAACTTCTTTGAATGGAAAGCAGAGATGGAGATACTATTGAGAGCGAAAGGCCTCTATAGGGTGACTATGGCAATAGAAGCAAATCCTAATGCAACTACAGAGAAGATAAAATGGCACAACAGGAGGGATGAGGCCTATGGTCTCTTATGTCTGAGTATTTCCAGAGACCTCCTTTTCCATCTTGATGGATTGAACTCACCGAATGAAGTATGGGAGAAGCTTACTGATCATTTTAGAAAGACAGATGATATGATGGGACATCAAATAAAAAATGAACTGATCTCCCTGAGTCCATATAGCTTTGAATCCCTACAACTCTATTTCTCCAAGTTCAAAGCACTTGTTTTGCAGCTAAAACAATGTGGGATCGAAAAGAAGGATGATCAGTTGGTCTTGGCCGTACTCTCGAATCTTGGCCCTGACTATTCAGTGTTTGTTTCGACCTTCTATGCCACAAACTTGACAGCTCGAACCTGGAAGATGCCTAGCCTTGTAGATTTCATGGAATCTCTCACACAAGGACAAGACAAGCTGGTGATGATGGGCACCACCAAACCATCCAAAGACCAAGCTCTAGTTGCTGGAGATTTGAGGGTGGATTCAAAAAGAAAAAAGAAAGATAAAAAGCCACTTGAGCAAAAGAGAGACAATAACAAGTCTCTGGAGGAGCCACAAGGTTCCAAGAAGAACTACCAGAAGAAGAAAAACAAAGGAGAAATGAGTAAGTGCGCATACTACAGTAAGGGAAATCATACTGAGAGCTCCTACATGAAAAAGCAAATAGACATGCTGACCCAACTCCTGGAGAAGAATGGCATCTCCCTTCCAGATAAGAGAGAAGGGGGATCAAGTTTAGAAGACAGAGAGAGAGTTCATGCATTGGTTTTTGGCACATCAAGCTCACCTAGTTTCATCATTGATTCTGTAGCTTCAAGACACATGGTTTCAACCAAGGAGGCATTCACCTCACTTGACATGTCAAAAGGTCCACCAATAGTACTGGGAGATGACTCTCTCACTGAAAGTTTGGGAAAAGGGAGGAATGATCTTGATCATGGTTAGTTCAGCAATGTGTTGTATGTTCCTCGTCTTGCCTCTAACCTCTTATTAGTGTATCAGATGACTCACGCTGGGTCTCCAAAGAAGGTCATATTCTCCCTTGATGAAGTTGAGATCACAGAGATCTTAAGTGGTAAAGTCATTGCAAAAGGAGTTGCAAATCATACTTCGAAGGTATACATGTTCTCACACTCCCTACCCTACTCAAACCCCTCTACTCTTCTGATTCATGCTAATGAGGCAAGCAAGCTTTGGCATGAAATATTTGGCCACCTAAATTACAAGTATCTTTCTGATCTTAGTGGAAAAGAGATGGTCATAGGGTTACCCAAGATAAAATTTTCCAAAGGATTCTGCCAAGGTTGTATCCTAGGAAAACACCTAGAGCATAAATTTGAGAGAGCTAGTCATGAGAGAACCTCTGCACCCCTCGAGTTGATCCATAGTGATGTTGCTGGCCCATTCCCTCATATGTCCATGAGTCAGGACAAATATGCATTGAATTTCATAGATGACTTTTCCAAGTATTGCTGGGTTTACTTCCTGAAACACAAGTCTGAAGTTTTTGGCCTCTTCAAAGTCTTTAAGGCTTTGGTTGAAAACCAGTCTGGGAGGAAACTCAAGGTCCTCAGATCTGACAATGGTGGTGAGTATTTCAAGTATGATTTTATTCAATATTGTGCAGATGTAGGTACTTAGATGCAGCATTCTATCCCTTACACACCACAGCAGAATGGTGTTGTTGAGAGGAAGAACAGATCACTGAAGGAGATGGCAACATTCATGATGGAGGCCAAAACTTTGCCACCAAAGTACTAGGCCGAAGCTATAAACTGTGCAGCCTATATATAGAATAGGGTTCCTCATAAACAGCTTGATGGTATGACTCCTTTCAAATCATGGAGTGGGCACAAGCCAGATGTGACCCATTTCAGGATTTTTGGCTTAAGGGCTTGGGCTAGAATTCCAACATAAAAGAGAAAGGCTTTGCAGCCTCAAAGCCAATAGTGTCTATTTGTTGGGTACTCTGAATATTCAAAAGGGTACAAGATGATAAATTTTAGCACAAAAAAATCCTTCATTGAAAGGTGTGTTCAGTTTCAAGAAGAACCCCTAGCAGTAGTGGAAGTTGGAGAAGCCTCTTCACCACCAGAACCTCTGAAAGTAAGTCAAGAGATTGTTGAACATGATGATTCTGATACGTCTAATAGTGATGAGTTTATTGCAGATCCTAACATCCCTACAAGGCAAAAATGGGCAGCCAAGACCATTCATGCAGTAGGAGAGCTAGTTGGGAATCCTAATGACCCTAGGAGGACTAGATCTCAATTTGAGAGTGCTCTGTCCATGAAGGATCCTATGTTTGCAGAGAAATTCTATCTGATGGTGGAATCAGATCCTCAGACATATGAATATGCAGCAGAAGATCCAAGATGGAAAGCAGCCATGAAGGAAGAGTTCAACTCACTCCAGAAGAGCAACACTTGGGAGCTGGTTGATCTTCCCTGAGGGAGGAAGCTAGTTCAGTGTAAGTGGGTGTACAAGACAAAATTTGCTGCTGATGGTTCACCTCTGAAGTACAAGGCTAGATTGGTATCCAAGGGCTACTCACAAGTTCATGGCATAGATTACAATGAGACCTTTGCACCAGTGGTAAAGATGGACTCCATCAGGCTAGCCTTAGCCATTGCAGCTTCAAAGCAATGGGAGGTACATCACATGGATGTAAAGTGTTCCTTCCTGAATGGAGATCTCACTAAAGAGATATACATGCAGCAGCATCAAGTATTTTCTACTAACCCATCTCTTGTGTGCAGGCTAAGAAATTCATTGTATGGGCTAAAGCAAGCCCCCAGGGCTTGGTATGCCAAGATTGATAGCTTTCTTCTATCACTGAATTTTGTTCCATGTAAATCAGATCCAAATGCCTATTTGAAGTTGATTAATGGTTCATTAATGATCATTTTGTTATATGTTGATGACCTTCTCATTACAGGAAGCTCAAAGGATGAGATTGCTTCCTTGAAGTGTGCAATGAACCAAGCCTTCTCCATGACAGATTTGGGGCTCTTAAGCCAATTCTTGGGGCTTGAGATTGCTCAAACCAAAGCTGGAATCAAGGTGCACAAGTCCAAGTATGCCTTGTATTTACTAAAAAAATTTAGAATGAAGGATTGCAAGCCAAGCAAGACTCCTTTCCTTTCAGAAGTGAAGCTTGAAGAAGCTGATTCTTCACCTATGGTAAACAATACACTGTATAGGCAATTGATAGGATGTTTGTTGTATATTACACATACTAGACCTGATCTTTCTTATGCAGTAAGTGTGGCTTCTAGATACATGGATCAGCCTCATGAGATCCATTGGAAAGCAGCCAAAAGGATCCTTAACTTTGTTCAGGGAACAAGGACACATGGGATCTTCTATAAAGCTAAATCTGATCTTGATTTGATTGAGTTTACTGATAGTAATTGGGCAGGTGATAGCACAGACAGAAATCCCACATCATAATATGTGTTGATGCTTGCAGAAGGGCCAATCAGCTAGTCAAGTAAGAAACAGACTGCCATTGCACTCTCATCTACAGAAGCAGAGTACAGAGGAGTTGTCAATGCAACAACTCAATTTTTATGGTTTCAGGGGTTACTTGGAGAGTGTGGTTTCGAATCAGAGTACTCAAATACCATCTACTTTTATAATCAGAGTACCATTTGAATCTGCAATGATCCAGTTTAGAAGCAGAGAACCAAACACATTGAGATCCATATGCACTACATCAGAGAGCTTGTGCATGATGGCACCATTCACCTACTCTTCTGTTCATCTTCAGAATAAGTAGCTGATATCTTCACCAAAGTATTTTGTGAGAAGACCTTCAGAAATCTCAAATCACTGCTGGGGATTTCTAATCATGCTGTGAAGCATGACTGAAGACAAGATTTAGAAATTTTGTTTTACAGTCCATGTTTAAGGGAGGATTTTCCCACTGGGTTTTTGCCTCTTTCCTTGGTTAAATGGACATGCAGTATGTAAAGGGTGACTAAGCCTTGTTGCTAGGCCCTATAATTATCTGATATATTACTCATAATTTAGGCTTAAGGGGGGTTGTTAGAATAATCAACCCAGAGTTAGCTACCTTAGACATTAAATTAATCATTTTTGTCTTATTTGCCTAGTTTCATGATTCCACCTTATGCAATTTGTCATCTACACATCCATAGTGGTCAAACTTGCTAATTTAGACTCATGGAGCACTTGGGAAACCTCAAGGAATTAATTCTGCTTTATTCCTGGCCTCCTAAGCGCCCTTTTGCTTTTTCTGCTTTATTGCCTGCTTTTTCAGTGCTTTAAGGCAATTGGGAAAGTTTGACTAGGTGAGGTTAACTAGTTTTTTGTCCTCCACATCCTCCACCCTTTTCTCCTATTAAAATCATGTATGAGTTGTCCTTCCATTACCTTTTAGCTTGCCCAAGTGATTTTTCCAACTTGTGATCTCCTTGACTATTTTGGAAACTACTTTATGCACCTATGGGGGATTTGCTTAATTTTAGTAAGCATGCTTTTGACTAGATTTGAATTGCCTCCTCATGCATTCGAATCCCTTATGTAATTATTTATTGCAGCAGCCTATGTTGTTACAGGTTTGGCTATTGTACACTGATTTAATACAGTTTAGTATTCAGCTCCATAGTCAATCTCTTTTGTGAGTGATTTTGGATGTACAATTGATAATTGTTGTGAGTGTAATTTTTCTATCACTAGGTTCAATTTCAACAGTAAGTGAAGGGTTAAATGGATGTTTATACAATACTAAATAAAATGGATTCTATGTCTTTTTGTTAGTAATAATGAAAAACAATTCCGAACACGTTTATAGACAACTAGTTGTTCCATTAAGTGGATGTTTATACAAGAATGCAAGAATTGAATTTTGTAATCTAATAAGGAAAGAACGAATATAATTGATCCCCGCTAATATCAATTACTTGAGAAACCTTATAGGCTTCCCTATCACCCATGTAGCTTTATGTATGCAATATTTTGGTTAAAAAAAATGTTGAAAAAGAAAACAAATTGATCTATATTGTCACAATTAGCAAGCCCTAGTCGGTTCAATAACGTTGCTATAGCGATGAAAGTATCATGAAGTTTTATTTACATTATTGGTATCGCAAAAATTGGATTATTTGCATGCATCCTTTTCACCCTTACTTTCACTTGGTAAACAATATATCTATATGTTTATAGACATAGGTATACATGTCATTAAGTCCCATGGGACCTATATTGTGATTTTGTATGGGAACACCTCAAGGGTGTTGTACTAATGATAATAATTGACTATTACACAAACCTGTTTTTTTTAGTACTTTATTTGTCTTATAGAGAATAATATTTTTCATTATGTCATTTTAATGTGTTTCACCAATTCAAAAAAGTGCATTTGGAATGTAAAAGTGTAATGCCTATTACACTAAAGACGACCATAATTTTAGATTTTGTGTTGATAGTTCACAAGTTATTCACATTCTATATTAGGCACACAACATATGTTTTTAGGTGGGATATAGTATAATCTAGGCAGTAAAGATCTTCAATCTAAACAAGCATACAAAATTGCAGCGTACGTACCGATCTTTGTAGACAAACACTAGGATATTTCCAACTGATATGTATTTTTCTCTCATGGTTTAATTTATCATTATATGGAGTTTGGAAAAAGAAAAATGAAGAAATTATCTTCTTTTTTTGTCTATCTCTAGGTTTATTTTGGGACTCCTTAAATAGGTTTTTAAGTGTAGGTATGTGAGTTTTGTATGTACTTGCGAGAATACAAAGTCACCAAGGGTTGTTTAACAATTGCTATGAAATTAGATTTTATAGAGGGATTTGTGTGTACCTATTTAATGATAATTGATAAATAACTATATGTAAAAGGAGATCTCAAATTCATGGCCATATATCTAATGTTTACACCCCTTTTTTCTTACTGTAGTTTTAAGATAATCTACATATCACATGGAAATTTATATGGTTTTTGAAACCAAATTGAGTTTCAGAAACACCAATTTGAGAACTATAGGGGAGATGGAAATGGCAGGCCCATACAAGTTCCAAAATATCCCTTTATTAAGTGTTATTATATCTGTAAGAATAATAAGAAAACTCTAAAAAAATTCGGTCCTATTAGGGTAAGAGGTCGACGACAATACTACTAAATATGGAAACAATAATACAATTGAGGTATCCTTAGAAGCCTTGTAAATCCTTAATTTAGGGCATGATTTGTTATGTTAGAATATAAGGCTTAATATAGAATAAAATCATATCTTTTACATGAGTGATACTTTTATTTCCTCCCGTCAAAGACTCGTGTGAGAAGTTATACCGCCAGATAACTAATAATATTGTTTAGTTTGTTTCTAATCATGTTTGCAATATTTATCCCATATTTATATTTTTAACATGGTATTAGAGTACTACCAAAATCTTGGTCTTGTAAATCTTGGAGTGCATGATTAGCAAAAAAGTATGCTCAATATAATATTGGATTATTTAGTTTTAATTATTTTCTTGAAAATTTTTATCATGGTTGTTTCAAGATGAAGGATTTAATATTTTAGGAAAGGAATAAAATTCTAGTACATTGGTATCAAGTAAATATATAAGCTATTACTACTGTATCAAAAATTTGAAGTCATTGTACTACGTATTGGGAGCCAATCTCCCCCTAGCTTTCCAACCTCACAAGACAAGAATGGAATTCCTCTAAAGAAATGGGATTTACATGGGAGGATGTTTTCATATGGGAATAATTTGTGGGGAACTCAAAGCTAGTCATGCTAGGATTATAGGTTATGAGGATTCCTTAATATGTTCTTTTAGTTCTATTAGAGACTACACTCCCATGGATGGATATGAATCTCTATGCCTCCTACAAGATCTTGAAAACCATCAATGGAAGTGCATGGTAGTTTGGAGGTTTAAGTGTCC